>CM039089.1:3627500-3929952 GCA_022113865.1 Chimonanthus praecox | reverse complement strand
ATAAACAGAATGACAAAATAGTGTGAAAAGATTCTCAGAGGCATAAATTCAAACACCTGCTTGGCATACTGAGAACTGTTAATTTCTCGAAGCGCTTTTGCAGCTCTTTCCAGAGCCTCAGGGTCTAACCCAGAAGAAGTGGTTCTAGAATCTTCAGAGTTGTCTTTAGGAGCAGAAGAAACCGGAGGTGATGGAGGAGGAGGAGAAGAGAGATGGGGGGAACGAAAGGCATTGTCAGCAAAGGCGGGTTCGGAAAAAACAGAGTAGGAAGCTGCAGCGGCCCCAACACCAAGCAAAGAATAAAAGCGATAACGAGGCATGGACTGGTGAATTCTAAGAGCGGCGGCGCTCCGCCGACTGAAGAAGCGGAAACTCATGAGCGCATTAAATCAAAGCCGTAGGCTGCGAACGAAGAGCGAGCGTTGTCTCTGATCTGTTCTTTTTCTGAAGCAAGCAGAAAGAAATCAAATGGGGTTTTGCTAAGGGTTTAAGCTCTCGCTCGTCCTTCTCTTCTGCTGAATGTACGAGGGTTTAAGCAATCAGGACAAGGAACACAGGAAAAGAAAAGGGTTGGCTTGCAGAATAGGTTAGAGGACGTAAGCATCGTCTTTAAAACTCACGTGGCTAAATTCTGATATATTTGTTTTTAAGCATAATATACTCAAGAATACGTATGAACCTCTCAAATATACTCAAGAATACGTATGAACCTCTCAATTGATCAAGTCGATAAGAAATAATTTCATGCAAAATTGTCCAAATTTTTTTGAAGAGGAATCGAATTTAAGACTATCTTTCATGAAGTGAAATGGATTTCATATTACATTATAAATATAAATTAATTGAAGATATCATTGCTTAAATGGAGTTTAAAAAAATTCAGTTCAAATTTGATTAATATAAATGATTTTCGAAATGTCACAAATATTTAAGTACGATTTTAGATGTTAAAAGTGGGATGGTGTATAAGATTTGGACATAATTTAAAATAAATTTATATCATGTGTGGCGGAGAAAAAGTGTGGGCCTAATTTGTATTTGTTGGGCTTAGGCCTAATTAGGTTCAAAGCTTGGGGAGAGAAAGCTGGATTTTATATATGTGGCAAAAAGGGTGTATAAATGTAAGATTTTGGTGATGTTTTCTACTTTAATAAAGTTAATAACAATATCCAACTTAAGCCCAATTTAGGCTTGTATAAAACGTTTTATGTATTTCAATTGAAAATTGGACCTAGGCAAAACAAAAACAAATTAGTGATCCATTCGGTAATAGGTAGACTGTAAGATAGTTTCATTTGGATTAGATTAGACCACTTTGTGGGTCATTTTAGTGCTTTAGTGGGACATTGAATGGTAGCTCTGCAACTTGGGCAAGTTGAGTCAAGCTTTGAACCTAATTGGGCCTTGGCCCAATTAAAAATCACAGGGCCAAAATCCAGACTCCACCTAGATTTGTTTGGCAGGTTAGCCTAATTTGTATTTGCTTAGCCTAGACGCAAATTTCAATTGAAATAATACTAGTGTTCATATCGATCCTAAATTGGGTTTGACTTAGATATGATTATCAAATTTATTAAAATAGAAAACATATATATTATTTTGGACCCTAAAACAAGTCCTGCAGGGCAGAATCTAAAATTACTCTGTACTTAGAAATTCAATTTTTCATGTTTACTTCGGATAGGCCCAGCCCAAGTTGCACCTAAATGTGGTGGATCCATTTAGTTCGAGTTTGACTAACTAGTAATCAATTTTTTATTTTTTTCAAATCGACTGTATAGATGTGTGGTGTCTTCAGATGAATCTGCTCGAACCTCTTTGTAAAGATACTTGGATTCAGACCTTTGGTTTTACAGGCTCATTGATGGGTCGAGATTTGGTGGACTACTTAATGGGCCCATATTTGGTTTGGACTTCGGAAATCGTTAGTGGATAGGGATCTAAAGGAGAATGGGTATGATCCATCCATCTATTCTGAGCTAACTTTATGAAATTCTAATATCTGAATCAGATGGAATTATGAATAAAGGGTTTAGATGAATTAGAGCTCCCTGACATCGGAACTGAAAGTAGAGAGATAAGCTCAACCATCCCACGTTTTAACATTGGACTCAGTCTCTGACTTCATAGGGACAGAGTTCAAGTTGAGTACAAATCGAATCAGTCAAGTTAGATAAGAATAAGAAGAAAATCACTAAAAATTGTGTGAAAATAATCAGGTCCTAGTCAAAACAACTGAGTCTGAATCTTAATAATATTGGTTGCGTCGATCCGAGTCAACTCAGACTAGGCTGATTTATTCAAAGGGAACAGTTCCCGCCACCATTTACAACCTCATAATATGCATTCCCAGCTTCAGAATTTCCAACCTTCCTCACTTTTCATGGATTTCTTCTCATTGCATTTCAAACAGTATTAAAAATACCCAGATATGGAGAGGATTAGAGGACCCAAAATCCATTCTCACTTTCAAGCTTCCAACTTTGAGGAAACTGAGCTTCATTTGATTCATGTTCTTCGTAATTTAAGCTTAAGATGCATTTTTAATTTGTTGGTGGGTACTTAAATTCATCTGATAATCTGTATTCTGGATTAACATTTGGTAAATGAAGGCGACGAAACATTAATATAGTCCATCATTGAAAATGGAAATTTTATTACAGTAGGAAGAAGAGAGAATCATTGCACTTAATGGTTCTCTCATTAATACATTCATATGAAAGAGCAAATAAATACTAGTTGATACAGAATATTCGAGAAAGAGACTTTTTTTTTTTTGTTTTTTTTTTTTTTACTTATTAGACTTCTGCATCTGCTATCCTGCTTGTCTGCATATGCGAGACATCCATCAACTTATACCTGGGTTCTGCTTCATCAGAGCTCTAGATATTTCAGAAGCCTACAAAAGAACAAGAAATTTAACACTAGGTTATGCATAAAAATCAAAATTACAGCCCTAGATCCCAAAAACATGCAAAAAAAGTTCTGTTGATGCCTCAATACAGCTGAACGTTTATGTGGAGTAGCAATAAAATTAAAGAGCATGTCATAAAAGATTAAGTTAACCTCTAAATAAGTTTTGCTAGATCTCGGGTTTCCATTTTATCGATGTATGTGTATATTTAGATATCGTCGCGAAGAAAGCAGTGTGTGTTTTTGAAGCAATGACAAGAGAAGTACATCCAAGGTTTCCAGTGCATGTGGTGGATCTTTAAAACCATCTGCACTTAGTATTTTAGTAAAGGACAACTTGGAGCTCAAAAAGTGCAGGGCCAATAGGCCAAGAGCATGTGACAATGGAAGAAAGATTAGATCTCATGTGGGCTTGCTTTTTGAGTTTGGGACAAGATAAGGAATTTTGAGGGGTGTGGATAGAAATTTCAGAAAATAAACAATGCCCCACTTGAAGTTTATATATTGCTTTTGGATCCACCACATCAACTGACCAACTGCCATAAGTTTGGAAGGGAGAATCCCTCCTCTTTTTGCCTTTATTTCTACCTGCAATCATCAGCAGTGGGGCGTCGGAACATGCTCTGTAGATCTTTGTTACCCATAGAGGCAGTAAGAAGAAGTGATGTGGAAGTGTAACACAAAAAGTGCAAAACAACCAATTTGGATGATGACCCGGAGCATCCAGGACTTTGTAAGATTCATGGGTGGCAAAAGGAGGATATGGGTCCGCAGTGAAAAGGCCCCAAATGGTGTACAACATTCGGCTTTTATCTAGATGTACTAGATTTTTTTATGACCAAGGTGTCCAGGCCTCTCAGAGGACCTGACTGATCCTCAGAGCATGTGCTAGCATCCTTACCTACACACACCGGGTAACTTTATGGAAAGTGGCCCTCTGATGTACTAGATTTTTGTGATTAATGAGTTCAAATTGAACATAGAAGTGCATCTACCTTACTAGTTATGCCCCCTAGAAGACCCCCAATTGGGCATGGGCATGTGGCCCGACTCGATATACTTGACATCATGTATGAGGATCTCATAGTGCCTCTTCACTTCCTCGGCGGATTTCCCGACTGCCTTGGCTACATTCTGCCAGCGGTCAGGTGTGTCCTTATCATAGAGCGCCAAGGCCTTCTCGAACAACTTGTTCTGCTTGGGTGTCCAAGAAGAGCTATGCAGTGAGCTCGATGCCATACTTATCCTAGCGATGTGATTGATATAAGAATGGATTGATGCTTGAATGAAAGAAAGAAGGAATGAAAACAAGTTTCAAAAGAAAAATGAAGATGGTGAGTGAGAAAAAGATTGAAGAATAGACTGACTGAAGTAGTCAAGGTCTTAAGGGATGGGATGGTCTGAGCTAAGGACTGCTCCATATAAATAGGAGAGGAGGGTGGTGGGATGAATCCACTTGGCGAATATGTTTGAAAAAAGAGTAAAAAAATATGTGACTCGTCTGCTTAATAGCCACAAGATGAGCAAGACAAAGGAGAAGAACAAGGTGGGAGAATCAGTATCACGAGACAATTTTTTCACTTTTGCTTTGGGTCTCTTTATTTTTTTCCCTTTTTACCTCCATCTGTATAGAATCAGTATCTAAGGACTTCATTTTCACCCTTTGTTATCTTCAGATTTTGACACTTAAAAATCAAATTCACCCAACAACTCTTCTGGCTCTGAAATGGCCACCAAACTACCAAAGACATTTTTTAGAAAATTGTAGCCTGTGACATCTGCACCTAAAACAGTAGGAAAAAGGTAAAATCCCATCCTCACAATCTCATTCTGCATAACCTTGCAAAGCAACCCAATCTAACCATGCTTTTGTTCCATTGGACATCGATTGACCCACTTTACTCAGTTACCCGAAGAACCTCTAATGATATGAGGACTATGTATCTATCTCAAAAGACTAGCTTATTAAGTGGAACGATCCAAATCCAATATAAGTTCCTATATCTCCCCTTTCACAATGAACGTGAGACTCGTTCGTTGCCTAATAAATGAGAGTCAAAAACCTCTAACACAGTTAATAAATGTTCATCCTTGATGTGAATTCAGGTCTTATATAAGAAAAAAATGTATCAAATCTAATTGCAAAAGTGCCAAATTACAGTACTGATGAAATAAATAGCTTCAACAATGATAGTTATCAATTTTCACTCATTAGATACTTTGAGCATGTTTTGTTAGAGAATTCTTAGTAATAGTTTCCACCAGACTCAAGATCGGATCTACTTTTAATGAGCCAGCCACTAAAAAAGTTTTTGGTTACCTTTGTATTAGACTAACATTTTTGTTGGTTTCTGCCTTCGAAACATGCTAATGTCATTTCTTGTAATATAAGATGTTTAATTTAAATAGTTTATACTATTTACTTGTGTCTACTGTCATAGATATTGTTATCATGAATCTATTTTTCAAGGACAAAGTTTGGATATGTTCAATTTGATTGCTATCATCTTATGTAAAAATATCATGACAGTGTTGTAATACATCATGATAATATCAGAACAATTATATTTTTCAAATTATTGTAATCATATAGAGATTTAATGGGTAGGAAGAAGTTGAGTGGACAAGTGAAAGAGGATATTTGTCCTTCCAAAGCTTTAAATATTTAATTATTTATCAACTACACAGGTCTGAATGTCTTATTATACCAGTACCACTGCATCAGGTTTATCAGAACTTTGAAGTTAAAACTCTAATAGATGAGAAAATAAAAGCAGCACAATACATAGGAGACAAGAAATAACTCCTATTATAAAAATTTAAAGCATGTAAGTAAAAGGAAAGGAAGACTTTTAAAATTTGATTTGAAGGAGTTAAAAAGAAAAAGATATAGGGTATGTAGGATAATGGGAGTATAATTTTTTATATGATTGAGTGGAAGAAAAGAAGTTACAAATCGAACTAAGATTAAATGAAATTAGTGACTATGATAGACCATGAATATAATATTTATTAAATATTGTTGATATTTGTGAACAAGTGCTGATTTCTCAACACCTTGAATGAAGAATTTCTTTGGTAGCCCAACCTAACACTAAGGGAGGGGGTGATGGGTGAGAGTCCATAAAAAGTCAAATTTAAAATAAAATAAAACATAGAAGAGAAAGAAGCAAAGGCTGCTCACATGGGAAAAAAACTAAGTTCTAATTGTATTGCATTTAACTGAATGAGAAACACTGCATGTATTTATAATCAAACAACCAACTTTAGAAATTATCTGGTACGGATTGTTTAACGGGCACATATTTTGACTTAGTAACCAGAGGTCTTAAGTTTGAGTTCGTAGTCATCGATATCCATGACTTATGAAGGGTTATGTGCATCCGGAGTTTTACCCAATACTCTCATACTCGAAGAGAAGTGAGGGTCTTAAAATTTTTCATCATTAAAACTCTAGAACCCTAATTAAGAAAGGAGAGAAAAGAAAAAGAAAGAAAAAGAGAAAAAAGAAGAATATAAAATTCTAACACCATATAATATCCCAACAACTCAAGACACAAAGATTTGCAATAGTGGAAACAACGTATCCCATATAAAAAATAATGGATGGAACTTCTTCTCTGGAGAATCATTATGTGTGACTGAGACATCACAGGCAACAATATGTTAATGATTGATTTTAAGGACCACATAACTTAAGTAAGATTTTTTTTTTTTTCTTGAATTTACATGTAGAAAATCGTGGGTATCATATCTTACTATATCAAAATAAATTTGTAAAATATTAACTATTTGTCAACTTTTTAAATCATTTTTTGTTGGTGGTTGGTCATAAGTTATAATTGACATTATAATTGGAATGATATTCCCCACTTGATTGATTGATATTAATAAAAATTGAATAACCCTAATCTTGATAATTGATTGATTCTAAATAATTACAATTGTGATTAGTGTGACTTTTTTGGCTGGCTGTTATTACAACAAGTGGGGTAGTGGTTTGACTTAGGGGTGTAATTTGGATTAGGATCAACTCAAATTCAGGTTGTCTCACTCAAAAATATGGGCAGACTAATTTAACCCATTTAAAATATGAGTTGCTCTAAGTAAAAAAAGTCATTTTTCAAATTTTATATTTTTATTTGATGATTTTTCAGAATTAACTTTATGCAATAAGTATATTTTAGTAGTAAAGATTCAATGAATGCATCTTCACTTGAAACATATCAATATATTATATATAGACCAAAATATATATTTAATTTTATGGGTTGACGTGTGATTCAATTTAGTCCTGTGACTCGATTTAGTCGATCTAAATTAAAAATGGATTAATATTTAAAAAATGGATTGAATTGAAGGAGACCAAAATATAAGTTGAATTGAAAAATAGCAATCTAAATCAAATATAAATAAACTAAAAATTAACTCTCTAACTCAATCCACCTGCTCAAATTACACCCTAATTTTAACTCATTGTATATATTCTAGACTTCTATTTTTAATTTAGGGCCTCATTTTATAATTTTGAACAATGACAATTTTCTCCTTTTTTTCTTGAAAACAAAAGAACTTTATGATGGGCCATGCTATCATGACTTGTCGGGTTAATGTGACCCCCCCTGTCGGTAGGAGTTGTCTTATCCAAGTTATGTTAGATATTTTTATTCATAATATGACATAATGGACTAATATTGATTAAGTTCTAAAATGTCTCGTACTTGCACTTCAATTAAGAAATTTTTGTCTAATTTTAAAAATTCAATCAAATCAACTTAGTCATAGTCAAATTACATATTAAGAAATAAACTAATATAATAAATGAATTAATAGGGGTGGTCACACCGACAAAATGAATTGTTTCTTATTAGAGAGAAACCAAAATTATTTCTATAATAGAGGTCAATAGGTCTTATTTCTATAATAAAAGTCGAATTCTACATTATTTATCAAATTTCAAATGAATGGTAAGATGATAATTAACTTTAATGAATATGATTGAGATGACTAACTATCATTATCTTGTCAAATCTTTTATTTAAGGTATTTCAATGGTGTCCATAGACTCATTGTCAAACTGTTTATTATTTTAGACTAAAATTACAAATCTCGCTTATTATCTTAAAAAAAATTCATGAAAATAATTTAAAATGGTCAAATTTTAATAAAAAAGTTTGAAATTGAAAAATATATTCGAATTTACTTCTAAACCTTCTTAAAATAGTACCAAATGCAGATTCTTCTATTACAAATTTACAATAGTGATATGATATACAATACTTTTTTAATCAACCACCTCTGAAAAAAAATCTTATTTACTCCGTTGGAAATTTGAGACCTGAGATAATTTGATGGAGCAGAATTTTTGTAGTCACCTAATTCACACTATTCGTCCATTTTTTTCTTCTGAAATGTCAAAAAGGCAAGTCCTATCATCTCAAGGCTTGTTCAGTTAGCATGGCCCATTTGGTATTTCCAACCGGTGGCGGCTGGCCGTCGATTGGTATTGCTGCTCCTGACATGTCTGAGTAAAATTCGTCTTCTTCTCTATTCTTCTCTGTCTGTCTGTGAAGAAGGAATAGCATGGAAATGCAAGTGGGATGAATGATTCTACAGATATTTTGGGGGCTACCACTCTACTCTGGCTAGACCTTTCATAGGGGTTCTATTTAAGAATCTTCTACATCATTCAAAGGTAGAAGATACATAGAAGTTCTTACAAGACACCATGACTGGCTTTGATTTGAACATGTAGAAATATTATTGATTCAATGGTCTATATTTAACAGCCTAAAAACCAAATCAGATATTACATGGGTAAGACAGAGCTGCCTCTCTTTATTGCTTTCATCTTTGAACTTCTTTTTATTCATATAAATATCTGTGGGGCAGAAGTTGTGGGGCGGTTTGACTCATCCTGAGATTAGTGGAGAATGGTCTATCCATGGTCGAGTCCATCCAGTCAATAATCAGAATCATTGGACCACAATATCAACAAATGCAACTTGTGAATTCAAGTGGGTACGAGCCTATGGTAGTAGTCATTGATTGAGTTTGTCTAACAAGGACTTCCTTTATTAGACACATGGACATGAACTTGGAGAGTGAGAAATACATCAGTTTACCTTTTCATCTTTTGAATAATGGCAAATAGATAAAGAAAATAAATCTAATATCCTTTGTTATTAAAAATGTAACGATTCGATCTGAAAACAGGTTTAAGGCTTGACTCAATGTGATATTGTCTGCTTTTAGCCTCGCACACACTTTGAACCTGCATGATTTTGCATTTGGACTCAAGCCCACTTGGTCCAGCCCAAAACACGTCACATGAAGTTAAGAGGGGTTGGCCTCTTAAAACCCCTCTCTATTTTTCCTCCTCCACCGATATGGGACTTCCTAAATGGAAGGATATCACAAAAAATATCAGTGTTTTTATAAAACTTTGGAATCTTAGATTACATATTACTCTACGCTTTGCATATTTTTTTCATTTTACCTCACATATCATTCTGTATTTTACCACAGAATGTGTTACGAAAAATATAAATGATGATATGATAGATTTTGATTGACTCACTGGAAAAATCTTTATATGTCTTTATGCAGTAAGTTCATACTCGAACTAGTTTATCAACCCACACAACTATGTAAAGAACTAACTGAGATAAATAGAGGTAGAACTAAGAGGCAAGTAAGAGATGAGGCCCTCTTAAAGTTTTAAAATATCTATGGTTACTAATTTTTTACATCGAGTACTTTTCTAAACTAAAAACTTATATACATATTCCTAAAAGAAAGAAAGAACTTATATACATTTTTTTATATTGATTCCTTTTTTATGTCAAATTTATAAATTAATCCAATAAAAAAAAATTCTTGGCCCTGCCCTAGCCACGAGGATCACACTCATATGTTTTCCTGTTTCCACAATAAAGGGAAGATAAAAGGGTCCACATGAAACTAATACACACGGAGGGTCTCCCTCCCTGCATCTTCTTCGATATGATATCTCACCGGAAACACCCTGAGACCCTAAATACAAGCTTCAATAATTTAAAGTTGTAACAATTATAAGCATTATGATTGGACTGTTGGTGGGGCTTCCTTATCTAATTAAAGCGACCAAAGTTTGATTACTAGTAACTTAGTCTTATCGAACGAGGATAGCGATTGAAGATCTAAAATAATAATCATTGTTATTAGAAAATCATTACATAATAACATTCTTCAGATAGAATTCATTCTTAAAAATTAATTAATGAGAGAAAGGTGTCTCTAGTATTATATAAAATCATTAGTTTCTCAATTTAAACGACGTGGGACTCTCTTGGCACTTCACACCCGCCCTCACGTGCAACTGTTCATCTTTAGTGGTTGTACGTAGAATATGCTCTGATATATATATATAGCAGTAACAAAGATTTTATTAAGAAATGAAAATGGGTACAAAAGATTAGGAGGGTCTAACTGGATTAAATCCAAGAAAAAAAAACCAAGAAAAAATAATAAGAAAAGAAAATAAGCCCACAATACGTGAGTTGCAAAAGGAACATATAAAGCTCATAAAAAGAAAACGCTAAAAATTGGTTCGAAACTCCAGGTTTGACAAAATAATCTGCCACGTCATTTGCTTCTCACCTCATCTGATTAAAGGAAACATCCATCTCAGTGGCTAGATCTTTGGCCTCCCTAACTGATCAATTTCCATATTAAAAAACCAAACTCTACCACAGTTCACAATTGTATTTTACTTCAATCATTTTTTATCATAATTTGATATGAGAGTGTTAGATAGGCATGTAATCTCCACACTCTCTCTCTCTTGTTGGATTTTGTCCCTAAACTTTTCTCATTACCATGACGGTGAAAACAAGAAACTGAGGGTGATGGAGTGCCACGGTCCATGAGTAGTACACTTTGAAGCCTTGACCTTTTCCGTGGCTTCATTGCATCCATCCATTGATTGGGCCCCACATCACGGCAAGTAGCATCTGGAAGGAGGCAATGATCATTAGTTGAAAGAGACTTGCAATCATGCACGAATCTACATCGAAAAAGTGGTCCTTGAGATACAAACCTTGCTACTGATATTTAGAAGCCTTATCATCTCATGTCTCCCAGAAAGAAATGTTTATGGGATTCATTCCTCTGCTCTGTTCAAAGGTGAATACTGTTCTCATATAGTGGTCCTTCCCCTACAAGCTCGAATAAACTAGGCTTCTGTGGCCTCTCTCCATTCTCATAATCTCATGTCCATTTGAGTGTTCAAACTTCTTCTCACATGGGTCCGATTTCAATCCAAACAAATGCGACCCCTTCAAGATTTGGAGTCTAGATACTAATTGGTTCACTTGTGATAAGTCCCCCCTTCAACAAAAACCTCTCATTTTGAGCCAATTCCCTTCCAAAGTGGCATGATTTTTCATTTTGGGGGTGGAAAGTCCGCCACCCATAACTGGACCACCATCCTAGCTAGCTAAAGAAGCATGAGGACAACTTTTAAAGAGAATCTTGGAATAAAGAGCAAGATTTGCAGAAACAAAAGAAAAGAGAGAGAGAGAGATTGAGTTTTGTGGGATCTACTCGTGATAAAGAAATGCAAGGATGATTCTGTGATGGTACATTTTTTTTTTCTTGGTTATGCACGCGGCGTAATCGGTTCATGTACCAATCAGTGGGAATGATTGAACAAGCTAAATGATTTAGTTATTGGTTTTGTGATGTGTATTTGTTTCAATCATGAGTGATAGAGAAGTGAGGAACCAAATGGGAAACAAAGGGATAGAGATAAGTGATAACAGATCTGTGGCTTGAATGAGTTGGATGAGATATTATGCAATTATTGGGTTGAGAATTGAGATGGGAAAAACACCAAAGGTTAAACTGTTTCAACTTTGAAATTGTTCATCTCACTTGCTTTTGGTCTGTATCAATGAACCTTAGCTTCCATAGCTACGAAATATCATTTCATGCCTACTCTGCCTGTACTTGGAAAGACATATTCCAGGCTGTATTTGAAAAGTTTGCTTGGCATGAATATCACAAGTAGATTCAGAAGAAGAGGTTGAGTAGGCCCCATCCATGATGAGATGGGGCTTGGATTCTGTTTCTTTCTGTTGCAGTAATGTTTTTTCTTACTGAAATTGCTATTCAGACAAAGCTTTGGAATTTATGGTGATATTCCTTGCAATTAAGATTGTTCTCCTGATATTTGTTCTAATTTACCCATTGATTATGGGGAGCACCTTAACATGTCTAGTTCTTCAGTATCATTATCATCATCATCATCATCATCAAAACCTTTCTCCCATGTACTTGAGTTCTTTTTTGAGTTCTATCTCACTATCAACAATCATATTCTTTGTCATCCACAAACTTATTATATATGTTTTACACTCAATTCATGTCCTTAATTACCTCCCTCTTCTTAGAATAATTTTACACTTCGGTTGTTCTAGTTTACCCATTGATTGTGGAGAGCAATTTTTCAGATGTAATTCTTCACATCATCTATTTAAGTACTTTTTGAGTTTTATTTATCCACTCTCCTGTCGACAATTGTGCTCTCTGTCACCCACAATCTATCATATTATATTTTACAATCTCAATTTATGTCTTGGATGGCCCTCCCTCTTCTCATAATACCTTTAATTGTAATACTTCAACTCTTCATACTTATGCTATTATGTGTCTTTTGTGTATGTGCCCAAATCATTTTAACCAACATTCCCATCATTTTCTTCTATTGCTACAACTTCGGAGGTAATTGATGATTGTTTAGGTGGTCATTTGATTTGTGGACATTAACCATTATTTAAAATCATACCATGAATTTTCCTTATTTTGGGAGTGTGCGAGGGGTAAAATCGTTTAAGACATTATTTGCTTTCATAATAGGAATTCTTTTCTAAAAGGTTGGACTGATGACAAAGAACTCACTTTAGGACGCAGGAGTGTTAAAATTTGATTCTCACTCTACCTCAAAGAGTCATTTCGTAAAATTATCTTACTCACTCTACTGATGTATGTGAGTGGAGAGACTTTTATATATCTTAATATTAATTGAATGCTCTAAAAAATCTGAATACTTGATCATCAAAATAGGAATTCTTTTCACTTAAGCGATGTTACCTCCGATGACAGTCTGCCCATAGAGGTAGAGTCCAACTGTATTTGTCTTTTTCCTCGATGATTTTAGCAACAAAAGGAATTGAGCCAAGCACATCTTCTTGAGGTGCAAGTTTAAGACCGGGTGCACAGCAGCCACTATTATTGCTTTACAAGGGCTCCAATATTGACTGTCAAGATAGAGTCGGTGGATGTTTTTTTTAATCCAAGAATAAGATAACTCAAAATAAATTTGAAATTGGATAAGAATAAAATTGATAGGAAGTAGACGAATGTGAGAGAAGATTGATTTCAAACCCTAGTGGGCCCCACATGAAAATCAAGTGAATTTTTTTCCGATATTACTACAACCACATACTAAAAATGGGATGTCAATAGACTGATCTATGAGGATAAGTATGGCCAACCAAGTTCTTGATCTTGAGCTCCAGTTTGCACCGATCAAGAGGGAAGATTAACCATCTTCTATACTTCTATATAGAAGAATGAGGAGGAATTGAACCCAAGGGGTTGAAGTGATGGTCAAGAACTTTTATTAGGAAGTGGAAGCTCTGAGTTCGATTTACATTCCTCTCCAAAGAGCCACTTCCTATAGAATTACCTAGTGTGTGTGGGTAGGGAGGTTTACACATGTCCCAAAGATTAGTCGGGTATTTTAAGAGGTCTACAAACTTTGATCATAAAAGAAAATGATAAAAAAGAGAAATTGATACCAAACTAGTTTCATCTTTCGATACTTCGTAAATACAAACTCAATTGGGTGTTAATCCAACCAGTAATCTTTCAATTGGTTCGAACGAAGAGTCACCAAGCCCATTTAAAGCCCATTTGAGTCCACTTACAAAGTTGGAAGAAGAACCAAAGCCTGTTTAGAGGGTCACTGAAGCCTAGTGCTGAAATCGGGCCGGGTCGGGTTGGGTTTTTTAAAATCCAACCCAGCCCGAGTTACTAATATATATAATTCGAACTTTTGATTTGGACGTCTTGACCTGATCCGACCCAAATTATAACCCGATTCAACCCGAAATCCAACCCAACTTGCATTTTGAACCTACTTTAACATACTTTTTACCAAGTCGGGTCGGATTAACTTAAAAATCTCTAAACCCAATCCGACCCGATTTCATTATGGGTTTCTTACTTCTCAACCAGACCTGATCCGCTGACCCGCCTTTCATAACTCGACCCGCATGACTTTCTGGTCGGGTCATGCGGATTCGGACCAAAACCCGACCGGAGTTTCACCCCTACTGAAGCCGAAATAATGCAATAGAGGAGGCAATTGAAAGTGTCGGCAGGTAAGGTCTGAACAACATTTGGGCCGAACAATAGGTCGAAAGAACCAAAGAGATGGGCTTTGAGCACAAAAGAAAACATTTGGGAAATTTAAACACAAAAGAAAACATTTGGGAAATTTAAACACAATTCGAATATTCAAGCCTATTAAATTCTGATGACAAACTTTTAATTATAAAGAAAGGCGTTTGAAATGGGCCAGTCTATCACTGCCACCATGGAGCCCACTTACGTTCTTGGTTGAGGTAAAACCTGAGGCACTTCATAATGCAAAGAACTAAACTCATCAATGGCCGATTGAAATGAAATAATAGCACTTCAATCATGAGGAGAGGAAAATGAGAGTGAATGGGTTGTACTTGTACACCACTTAGGCCTGCTAACGGGCCTAGTTCAGTTGGATCTGTAAGGCATCCGAGCCCTCTCAGCAGCCGAGCTGAAACCATGGACTTTCAAGCACTAGAGAAGAGTAGGGGTGCAAACTCAGGCAGGCTGAGTCCAGCCCAAAGTCGATTTGAGCTAGGGTCCATATTGCAAATATAGTTCCCATGCTCATATCCGGCCCATGCAGGCATATATTATTTGAAGTTGGACTCTAGACCTAAAAAATAAATAAGAGCCCATATGGGCCTTTAGGATTTCAGATCCTTACTCAATTTAGTTTGAAATCAATTACTACTATTAGTCTATAATGTTAAGCGATAGTTGTTCATTGTTTATTGCACACAAATTTTGTATAAATTTTTATCATTTGAACCAAATTTCTTTTTTTACTCACGCAAATCATCATCATAACTGCTAAATCTATTATATCTTATCAATGAAATTTCTAAATTATCATTTTACTTAGTCAACTCATCATATAAAAGTCCAAACAGAACAGGTCCAATATAAACAATCTTACCACTCAAAATAATGAAATTTGATTCATTCAAAATTGGCCAATAAGTTTTCTAAGAGGAGAGGGAAAAATACATGGTTAGGGTTTGGATATGGAGTTATAGGAGAAGTTATAGATGATTAAAATTAAGTTTAAAATAAATGGATAGGATTTAATAACGTGTAGTGATTAATGTTTTAGTTATTCATAATATATCATTTAATATCAATTTCAAAATATAAAAAAATTATTAGATAATCAAAGATTCTCGAGTTTAACTCAAACTTTTGGGTTGGGTCAGGTCAGGCCCTAAGAATGCAAGACCAGGGCCTAACTCAAATTTCAATCATGCCCTATTTAAATCAAGCCCTAAATGATAGAATTAAGCTCTAAGATTTTGAATCAGACTCCAATTCCAATCACAAGAAGTAAACTCTTTTAAAGAGGCATTTTTTGGTGCATTGATTCAATTTTGAAGCACCCTACTCATTGTTACAATATCTCTAAAATTTTGATTTGAGTATTCAACTGTAATTATCATCTTAATCATCATCAGTTTAGTTACTAATACCATGTAATTGGGATCTATTAAATCTCCTCTTCTATTCTATCATATCCTGAGGCTGAACTTTAGGTTCATACAGATTGGGCTTGGGCCCGGCCAAATTTTTGAAATTTCAATCAAAATTTGGAAATATTGGCTCTTTGATTGAATATGACACCTCAACAAAATTACCTCAGTCTAATTATAGAATCTATATTTTTTTAGCCTTCTACGTACGAGTTCAATCTGTGCTTGGTCCAAGTTTCATCTTTAGGTGAAGATGTGAAACTCCATGGATTATGACCATAGCTTAGCACATATTTTTTTTGAACGGTAACAAGTATAAATATGCATTGGAAGAACAAGAAAAAAGATACAAGAGATCGCATCGATGGATCTCAGAGAGGAAGACCCAAAGAAAACCAAACAGAAAGAAGATGGGCAAGAGAAAAGAATATAACCCCCACTCTAAACAGATACACCAAAATCACAAGAGACGAGATAATTCGCATTTGATGTGATGGCCTCCATCTAGAGTCCAAACTAATAAAATGATCCATAACCACTTTCATGGGCTAAATTTGAGGGGAGATTTGCTGATCATGTTCACTAACCCTTTGATCAGCCAAGGCTAAAAGCTTCCCACGGCCCGTATGAATGTATTTGTAATATGTGAGGAATTGGACTCTCTTTGGACATCATGTCCTTCACTTTAGTCCAACCAGAGACTAACAATGGAACAAACAGGCCTAGCCAAATTGAAAGACCTGATGCCATTTATCTCGGGTTACAAGCCCATTTAGTGGCTTATTCATGCATAAAGGAGGCAACTGAAACTTGGAATTTTTTCCCGGAACCCCATTAGGGCCGGCCAACTCACAGGTCCAACAATCCAATGAAATGGGCTTTCGAAGACAAAAGGGGATGCTTGCTTGTAAGAGAGAGATGAGTTCAACTTATGAGTTAACTCAGAGAAAGATAAGCCGAGTTCAACTCACGAGTTAACTTGTCGGCCGTAGATTTCGAGCTGATCTCTGCGGGGACTTTTAGGCAAGTATTTAAATAATTATTTCCTAATAGTCCCTCGTAAAGCCACGTTTCAAATCTTCGGCTGACATAAGAAAAGTGGTTGAACGTTAAATAAAGGGCAGCCCTTTATTATGGAAATTATAACATTTGTTACAATGGGTTTATTAAATTATTTTATCTCTCAATTTTAAAAGTAAAATTAAGTTATCGAATAAATATATTTGTTTATATGATTAAACTAATGATGAAGATACATAAAATATAATTTAATATGACATATTGTAATTTTTAAAATTCAAAATTTATTATATCTACACGGGTGTAGTTCAACCGGTTGACTCCCGCTTCAGGAAGTGGAAGTTTGTTGATTCGAACCCCCATAGTTTAACTTTGGTATGCCATAAAGGTAGTGGGCTCACCCGTGGAGATTTTACGGTCGGTATATCGTAATTTTCCACATGTAAATTAAAAAAAAAAACATAAAATAAATAAATTTTAAATTATATTTGAAATTTGATGGCCCCATGTAGAGCTTATAGACTGAGATAGATGGCTTACACTAAAAAACTTGAGTGTTTTAATGGGTAAGGGTTCTAACTTAGGTTAGGGAGGTTGATTTTAGGCTTAGCTAAGCCTTAACTCAAATTGTAAGTAAAGGGCAAAAGCTTAGACTTTGGTCATGGTTAACTTGTGCTTGTCAAATTTAACTTAGTCAAGACTTGACCTAAATTTTAAGTTCAAAATGTATATATAGGACTGTCGAATTCTAATTTCTTCAGTTTAAAATAGAATTACTTTTATATTATTTTATAACATAAAAAAATATATGTTATATAAATTTTATATCTATAAACAATATCAATTAAACAAAACTAGATTCTATAAAATGTGTCTGAAATTCAAATTTTCAAATTAAACTTATGCTTTTGTATACCAGGCTCAGCCCAATTTAAATCTTATTCACACGAAGATATTTTGGGCCTAAAAATGAATCATAAATCCTTATTTTTGGGTTTTCTGTCTCAAGTAAAACTCAACCCAAATTATATCCTAGTAGGACCTATCTTTTGATAGAAAAACTAGATAGTTGGATGGATCATCATAGAACATATTAAAGTATCTAAAATGGGGCCACTAAATCATTCTAATTTTTTATTTTTAAGATATAAAACCATTACATAAGTATATATAGTGTTTAATCGTTTGATAAAGATATATTATATAGACATAAATCAAAGTTTGATCGAAATCTAAATGAAAATTTGATATTTTGAGTTATTTACTCCATATCACTTTGATTGTATGGGCATTTTATTGCCTATTGATAAATTATTCTTTTCAAAAAATGGCACTGTCAAATCCACCTAGCTCAGTTGGTGGCCTCTCCCTTTGAGAAAGGAAAAGTCACGAGTTTGAACTCTGATGATCTTTATTCAAAAGTGTGGAGTCTACGTTGCTTCCCAAGAGTTTTAGGAGGGTTATATAGTCACGTAAGTTGGAATGGGTCTAACGTTTCTCCTAGGTATTAAAAATAAAATAAAGAAAAAAGAATAGCATTGTCGATATGACTTTCATATAAAAATTTAGTGTTAAAAACTTATTCCATTCTTATTATTTAAAAAATTTATATAATAAAACTTTGAAAATAACTATATATTGGACATCATTCTCACTTGACTAACAATAATAATTTACATAAAAAATTAAAATTTTAAATATTAACCATTATTTTACTGCAACCATTATATTATCTTATCAAACAAGACACATTTTTGAAATAGACGTACATATCCATTCCATTTTCATTATCCACTCTCAAATTCTACATTTTCAGTAAAGTTTCTTCAATTTTTTTTTTTCAAAGTTAGACTCTTCATTTAAATTAATTACGACAAGTTATTATTGTGGGTCCAACTATTTGGCACGTGTCAGCTCTGTGGTCAGTACTTGGAAACTTGGTGAAGAGGTTCACATGAGAGGACACCGCTGTTCATTTTTCCCGAATGGGATAACGGCTGATAGCGTGTCCGACAATTTAGGCACACGCGAGCGCAGAAGGCCACACGCCGCGTACGGTAGCAAATGTAGCCTCAATACGTCATGCGTGCGCTGGTTTCTGAAACAGTACGCCCACGATCCCAACTAAATATCTGATAAAACTCATAAATGCCTTCCAAGACGACGACCCGGAAGGAGTGACGACGCCTGGTGCACGAATTTTGAGATCTTAATGAGCTGTCGCCGTTTGCCACGTGTTTTAATTCTCCAAACTTTGTCAGCAACCTGAGTTTCCTACCAGTACCAACTTATATATATTATTTAATTATTAGTAATGTGTATTATTAAAAGAATAATTAACGCAGATTTCAGGGCAATCAATCTGTTTAGAGATAATAATTAAAAGTTAATTACTCGGGAATTGAAACCAGAAGTGGGTCCCATTTCCTGGACTTTCTAATATAGAGTCACGGGCACAGACGATTAACTTTACAGTGTACGGTGTACCGTCCCACTCTTTCACACACAGAACCCAACCCAACCCGATAATGAATGAAAACCTAGAAAATGAGAAGCTTTTTCATCAATAGTGGGGTCCTTTGATGACCAATAGTTTGTACTGGGACTGGTCTAGCGAACGATTGGATTTAAATATGAACATTTTTTAATTAAAATATGGCAGTAGTTAGCTATATCATTTGATTGAAAAATGATTGATTAGATAAATTATAATATAAATGATTAAATATGCAAAATAAAATTAATCAAATCTTTAATTTTTATTATTAAATAAATATTTATATGACGGCTCTATTTCAATCAACATTTTACTCTTTTCTCTCAACTTTTGAAAACCTTTTTGAAAAAAGAGATTTTCACATTATCTAGAATAACTCTCAACCTGAGACTCCAAAATTTACGCTTTATCCAAATGCAGCCCCCAAAGAAGAAGACAAGACTCGTGGGACGAAAAAGTAAGGAAATAAACAATTATAACTTATTTGGAACTTACTATCTTAACATTTGCGCACCTTTCAGATGAAGCAACTTGCAAAAAAAGACATAATTATACCTTAGTTTTTTTAAGAATAAGGTATTTAATCATCTCCCTCAATTATTTTTAGGATGTGTATAAATCTTCAAATCTATACACACTCGGTACAGAATAGTGGAGAGTGTCTTCTTTATGGTGAGGGAGACTTGATTCCAATTTTTTTTATAAATATTGATAGACTTTGACTATCAATCTTACCCATCAGAGTTAAAAAGGGAGGCGACACCAATTCTACTTTAGTTTATTCGTAATCGAAATCACTAATTTATCAATAATTGAAGCTTATTAAGTTGATTCAGTCCATGAGATGCTAATTAGTGCAACTTAGCTTGATTATATTTGTTTACATCTTGCAGTCAAATTTGACTATTGAGAAATCTAAAAAACACTCTAATTTATTTCTTTCATCTAAAGTTTTGATTGGAAGTTCACATCAAATCTTGTGAATCACTCTACAACAAATAACTTCCTCTAAGTCATATTAGAGGTTTTTATAATTTATACTGTAAAATTATATTATACTCTACATATTCATATATTGACTAATGCTTTTGAACCTCTAAAGGGGCTAACTTGGCACACACTCTCAACTCGAACCAGTCTTTATAAAACCAACTAAAGTTAAACCTAGTTGAGTTAGATCAAATCAAATCAGGAGCAATTAAAGGTTTTAAACTTGAGCATATAAGGGCGTCCAAGACCAAATAAACATCTATTGAACTTATTAAATATTTTAATTTTTTAAATCATTGATTGTTAAAAGAATATTGTGAATAAGATGATACAAGCGTTGACTATCATCAAATTGGTGCAACTTGAATTTATATATATAATAATTATTTAGAATGATAATTTATATTAAGGACCTTGAAAACAGGAAATAAGTTTGGATTTTAGTAGTAGGACACAAGGAAGGAAGAAAAGGGAGGAGGAGACAGAATAAACAGATGAGCCTAGTGCTATGACTGGTTAGATACTTATTACAGATTTGAAGAAATGGCAAAGCAGATGGTAGAATGTTGTGATGATAGATCTTCATGCGTGATATCTATGATTCTTTTGTATTTTTATGGGAAGAGAAATCAAATCAGTGAGTGTTTTTCATGTGGTTTTGATGGTGGTGGGAAATGAATAGGAGATAGTGGCATACGGAATCCAAGGATGCATTTCTGACCCTTCAATTTGTGGGGCCCACCACAGCATATTCCAAAACCCCTTCTCTCTCATTTTACACATTGAAGCTGGATGCACCACTCACTCTTCTCATCCACCTGAGTTGTGGACCCAACTCAACCTCAGTTGCTCGATCCATTTTTAACTCAAATTCGGAGAACAATCTACATCAAGTTTTTTATGCTTCTTGAAACTCAGGTTGATTGATTTTAAATTTTTTAATCTAGTCGAACCAAAATTTCATGTGGGTTTTTTTTCCAACCCGACTCAATTCTAAATTTACAAATACACAATCTAACCCATCGATTTCTCTAATCATGTCATGCTGGTTGAGTTAAAACCAGGCCAAGCTTCACCCCTATGATTTATCAAATATTATTTGTTGTGAATTTGTTTATTTTATTTTCAAATGATAAGTTTTGGTAAATTAAGGTAAAATTTAGTTTCATAATTTATAAATTATTTTTACTGTAAGAGTTCTATATAGAGTTTATCATAGAGTTAAATATGTTTAAAAAATTTATTCATGTATTTATTGTTTATAGAAATCTAATTCATCGAACGACTCTAACTTTAGAAACATGACTCCAATGACTTTTGGTAACATGGGTTTCCCACCCCACATTTGATGTGAGACTCATGCAATGAATATGTATAAACCTCTCAATCCACATACTCTGATAAGTTGATGAGGAATAACTCCTTAATTAAGGTAATTGTTTAAGGGTCGTATATTTTTTTAAAAAAACATTTTAATAAATCCATCACCATTCAATTTAGTAGACTCCATATTTAGATATGTAATATCCAGGTGATCATCTCACTTTCGAAAATATACTCACTTTACAAAATCTGCAAGGTGGAGATTCAAATTAAAGAAAACGAGAGAGGTTTGTAAAATATTTTATGATGATTATTCATATGAGTGTAGTTAAATTGGTTGTCTCCTACTTTAGATAAAATGGAAGTTGCGGGTTTGAGTCTCCACGGCCTAACTTTGGTATGCCTTAAGATGGACTTAGCCATAAGAGTTTTAGTAGGATGTGTCTGAGTTTTCTTTATGTAAATCCAAAAAAAAAAAAAATTATGATGATTTCAAACACAAAATCTCATTTTATCTCATCATTTTAGTCTTTAATATTATCATCACTGCTAATATTCCATCTATATGAGGTCAGCTCTTTTCATTTTTATTGCGGATAATAAAAGAATTTTGACATATGAATATAAAATTAATTGAGACGCTAATGGGTGATGAGATCAAACGTACGTAGAAGACTTAGGTTGATGAGATGTTCCTTTAAAAGATAAAAGGGATGCCCATGCAGAGGCATTTTTATGAACTTCCCTTAATTTATTTAGCTCTGCAGTATTAGAATACTAATTTGGAATAAATTTATTATTATTTCTTTGTTCATATTTTTTATACATTTTTCCAAAAAACGTTCGATATAAAAGGACACTGACTCACTCACAGATAAAGATATTGACATGTGTACAAACAAGTTCGAAATTGATTTTAAAACCAAGACTAGTGGCAAAATGGTGTTTTTTTAGTTATTGTAAAATCTAAGAGATGCCCATTTAGAGTATTTGTATGGGTCCATTCTTTTTAAAAAAAATAAAAGTATTCAAGTGTCCTATCTAAATTTTCTAAATGTCCCACGTGATGAATTCTTGGGACATACGTAAAGCTCCTAATCCATCCACATATGCCAAGTGAAAAACTAAAGGGAAAGACCCTTTTTTGTATAGATCTAGTTTCAATCACAAGTAAACCCTTCTCACAGAAATAAACCTCACAAATTTTAAGAGTTAATATGAGTCGACACTTGACAACATTTTAATTCATCTTTTACCATTCAATTGCAAAAAAAAAAAAGCTCAGTTGTTAATATCATTTTGTTCTAATAATAATTTTCCTTTTTTTTTTGTACAGATTAACCAAAATGAATAAAAGAGTATTAATATGCTGATCATTCTGCTTTTTATCAAACCTATTTCAACCAGAATGGACAGATTTTGCATGTTTCATTTATCTTATTTGCTCTTTGTTTATCTAGTTTATTTTTAATGAAATGAGTATTGTATAATCATTTAAGTCAATTTTTTTGTATAATTAGTCTTGAATGATAAAAATATTTAATTTTACTGTGGATGAATCTCTCGTAAACCCCAAAAGATGGGATTTATTCTTTATACTACACTTTATTTTATATTATAAAATTGGGTCTATCATGATAAAATCCGAACATTGAGATTGTTTGCACCCTTAAATTGAGACATAGGTCAATCTACCAGTCATTTAATCATAGCCCAAGGTCTTCAAATGGAGATGACTTTTTCTCTTAGGCATTATTCATGTGAATACTTCATGTTTATGCTTTTTCATGATTGAAATCATTGAAATACATTCATATAAATTCTATACATACCATTCTTAATATTACCTTGGGCTCTTACTATTTATTCAAAAGTTTACTACTTCTTTGATTTTTTATATATTTTTAATTTCTATATTTGCATTTAATTTCTTGAATGTGAACCATTATAGTATAGTAAATTAGAACTATGTTGAAATGCCTTTGACATACTTTTTTTTTTCATTTAAGATAACTAAGCGTTCCATCTGAATTTTTCACGTGCTCCATCTGATTAAAGGCATGTGTAAACCTCCAAATTCACAAGTTGGATATAGAACTAAGAGAATTGACTCATATTATATTGAGTGGAGCTTGATCCCAAGACTTTTCACAAACAAGATTACTTTCAAAAATTTGATTGAGACAAACATCCTTTGTTGGCTCTTTAAACTTCAAACTCATGTAACCCTGAGACTAACTTGATGGAGCCCACTTTGGAGTCTCACCAAAGTATTAGTATTTAATATTTAATTTTCATTTTAATTGAACATGTCAAATAGTGGAGCCCACTGAGATGAGCAGGCCAAAACTGGTCTTCATTGCATGGAGTGGTAGGCCCACAGGAATCAGCTCAAAATTATGAAATTCAAGGGGCTCATAAATATTAACCCATGGGGACAGCACGCGCTTGATCTGACCAGAGATTTTCATGCATTTGATCTCCATAGAGACTTACAGACAAAAAATCCAAAAGAAAGATATCCCCCTTATCTTACAAAATCTTTGATTCCCAGATAGATTTTCAGAGATTAGCCAGCAAAAAGATCTCTAATCAGAAATTAGCAGAGGTTTTTAACATTAAAATACTTCCATATGTCACTCAAATAAACACTAAAATAATCCTCAATAAGTTTTAACAAATCCAAGCCAGCAAACACAGTGAAAGAACAAAACTGAGAGTCCACACCATATGGTCTAACTCTATAGAAATGCAAGACTATCACCTGATCAAAGGTTCGGATCTCACATACATATGCCAAGAAGAATATTGGGTTCTCCTCAGATTGTTCTAATAAGATGTCTATAAAAGAAGGTAGAAATTTATGAGATAAAATTAAGAGTATATATAACTTAGATTAGAGTTAAATTAGATGAAAGAAAATGCCTAAAAACATATGAAAATCTATGCAGTTGGGGGGTTAAGGGATAATCTGTACTTGGTTTTCTGTGGTGTATTAAAAAAATGCTTACTTTTAAGTTTGTAATGACACGTTTTAAGGATGATTACGTGATGTGACGAAATAAATTAAGTTTTTCATAAAAATCAACCTATGAAGGTACAAGTGTGGGGTGGGCTGGTGGTGTAGGTTACCTTATTGTGGGCAAGATTAGTATAAATTAAAGAAGAGAACAGGTTTCATTTGGGTGGTAACCGGTTAAAGCAAGCTTGCCTCCTTCCATCCCATCTCTCTCTCTTCTCTTCTTCTCACTGTCATCAAAGACACTGACTGCACAAGGCAACAGTTCTGCCAAGTACCTATGTCCCCACAGAGGAAGAGAGCTCAGTAAAACAGTAAAAGGAAAAATGGTCACAAGGAGGGTGAACCAGTAAACCAGAGTTACTGCAGAAGTAGGGGAAGTGGAATTGCAGGAGCAGGAGAAAGGGTCCCACCAGTAGTGGGAGAGTCTGACACTCCAACAAGACAAGTGCTGTGGGCCTACCCTACAGGTTTGGTCTTCTTCTCTTAGGGAAACACCTCTTCATCTCTTTCTTTCTTTGATGAGTTAGAGCTTTCTTTTTTCCCTTCAATTTTCTGCTTTTGCTGAGATGGGGTTAGCAGTAAAATTAGACTCGGAGGGAGTTGGATTGGTTGGGTGCAGCGAGGCAAGGTCTTGTCAATTAGTGAAAGGGCGAATTCACACAAGAAACAATGCAATAATTAGGGATGGGACCAAATTGCAGGGCGTGGGAGGGAGAGTGGAACATGAACCTGTCGCTTCTTTTCGTTTCCATCCCAAACAATTTCTACTAATCTCTCTTTTATCATCTCTCTTTCTCTCTCTCTCGTCTCCTTCCTTCCCTTCCTCTCTTGCCCACTCCAAGAGAAGCACACTTGCTCTTTCTCCTTTTGGCTCTCCGATGATGGAGTTTTGGGAAACATAACCTCACACCCAACACCAACACCCGGTCAGTCTCCCTCTCTCTTTCTAGTGAAATAGATACAAGTAGTAGTAGTAGGGCCCTTATCTTCTCTTTGCTGAGAGGTGTTTGTATGTCTACTCTCTTTTGTAGGAATAGAGAGATGCATGAGAAACATAGCTGTGAGAGTTGATGGACTTGAGACGGCAGGAAGAGAATATAGGCATGCCATTTTCTGTGGGTTACAATCCTCCTATCCGAGAGTCTCCGTCAAAGGTTTCTTCCTCGTCTATTCCCATAATAGTAGGAGGAGGAGAGAGGGGAAGGAATGGGAATGGGAATGGAAATGCAGCAGCGGCAACAGCAGCTCACAGCCCACCTGAGGCCCTAGATAATCAACCGCTTTCCAGAGCTAGGAATCAAGATCCAAGCCCAGATCGACCATCAGCTGGGATTGGCGCAGGTGGGTCTAGCTCAAGGCCGGCGATTTCTGCCGGGAAAGACCATCTCCGATACCGGGAATGTCTCAAAAACCATGCAGCAAGTATAGGTGGTTACGTCCTTGATGGTTGCGGAGAATTCATGCCCGGTGGAGAAGAAGGCCGGCCAGAAGCGCTCAAATGCGCCGCCTGCGATTGCCATCGCAACTTCCACAGGAAAGAAATTGACGGCGAATCGCAGCCCAGTGCTGCTCATTGCGGTTATTACTATCACAGCAACGATCCCAAGAATGCCAGAATTAGAATTCCTCAACCTCACCCTCTACCGCTGCCCGCCCCTCCACATCTACAAAAATTCCCATTGGTATTACCCACCAGCCCTCCCGGTGCCATGCCGTTACCTTACCCATCGATGATGATGGCTTTCGGAGGTGGGTCTGGGGGCGTTGGGAGCGGTGCGACGGAGTCGTCGAGTGAAGACCTCAATCCATTCCACTCCGATGCCGCCGCAGCACAATCTCTACTGCATCACCCTCCGTTTGCCCTCTCTAAGAAGCGGTTTCGGACGAAATTCACCCAGGAGCAGAAGGATAAGATGTTGGAATTTGCTGAGAAGGTAGGGTGGAGGATACAGAAGCAAGATGAGCTCGCCGTGGAGGAGTTCTGCGCTGAAGTTGGCGTCAAGAGACAGGTTCTCAAGGTTTGGATGCACAACAACAAGCATGCCATGAGGAAGCAGCAGTCATAGATAATATAGGTATCATATGTATTACTAATGATGTTAAAAAAAAAAACCAAGACCTCTCCCAACTTTAGAGATGTGGAGATGATGCATTCCTAGCATACTGATTTGGGTTTCTTAATTGCAGTTGAATTTCATCTCATCTGGTCTGAAATGTTATCAACATTAATTAATATATACCCTTGTAGTTTCCTTCTTTCATGTGTTAATAACCTCGCCCAACACCCAACAGTCATCTCTCATTGAGCTTGCTCTATCTCCTCCCCGCCCATCAGCATTGCCATTTGAGTTTGAAATTATTAATCATACGAAAGCAATGGAGGATTGGGCTTGAATCATGTGCTATTCTGACATAATTAACATTTTGGTATTCATCATTTTGCATTTAATGTTGAATGGTAAATTCCAAAGTCCATACAATGTATTATCATGCAATACTGGAAGGTGTCGTCATTCTTCTTCTGAAAGCTTTTATGTGATCGATTATGTGAACTGCAAAAATTTGAAGGTCCCAAGGATCTATCAGCACATGCATTTCTGAAATGTCTGTCCAACTTTCAGGCTTCATGACATCTTTAATCCGCGTAGTGTCCCATCTCTGAAATGTCCCTGGTTTCTTGCTTTATGGATGCATATACTCGTGTGAGAGACAGATATTTATTGCTGAAAATGTAGAAAAAACATTCATGAACTATCTTATAAGTAATGTTCATTGATTTCTTGTTTCGTAACTTTAGTTAGGAAGGTGGTTGGGACTTTAGAGATGAGAATTAAAAGGCATTTTCTTCTGTTAATTTTGATGCTTTAGATATCAGTAATGGCGAAGGTAAAGTAGAGACTGCTGTGTTGGATGGATTGAGACAACCTCTCCAGACCCATGTGTTGTTTTGCTTTTCTTCCCCCTTTTGTAAGGCCTGCTGATCATATGGTCCCTCTCTCAACAAACTCAAAAATGTGCAACAGAAAGAGGAACTTCTATGAATGGACAATGTTGATGGACTACATTTTAGAGGCAATGGTGTCCTAAAATAATAGCCCTTACCGCATCTAAATCTTGCAATGATGTTGAACACTTTACTTTTATGTGTAAAATTCATATATGTTGAACACACTTCATTTTTGTGCAAAATAAGACTGTTGCTTCAACCTTTTGGGGCTGGCTGCTGCAAAACAACTCTATTTAATCAGACTGACTGCTAAAATGGCCAGCTTGATAGCTAAGAATTCTGTATTCATCTGAGAAGTCTGGATTTTGTGAGGCATTGTGCTTGTAAAGTAGCAAAGATCGACCCGAGAACAGTGTTCCATTTCAACTGACAGAACAAATATGTGATAGGGTCATCCATAAGTTCTGTATGCCATAAAACAAACTTAAGATACACACATTGATTTAGTCTACATCTGAAAAATAGAAGAAACATTACTCGTGTACTCGAATATGGAACTTAATTCATTTAATTTGCATTTAGCCGGTGTAAACATGAAGTCTTAGAGATATCTTGGAACAACAGCTAAGAATAGAAGCTCAGTGATAGCATCAACGGTAATACAACAGCAGACAAGCATTCCGTTTAAGTAAAAAAAGGGAAAAAAGAAGGAATGGGCATGGAGTTATTCTAATGGACAATGCGTAGAAAGAACAAGGTTCGAAATTCTCTCATCTGCTAAAACTGCTTTTGCATTTTTAGTTACCCAGGCCAGGAAGCTTATTGAAGATGCCTTTGGCTTGATCTGCTACCTCAGATGCCTTTGATTTTGCAGCGTCCGCATTCTCGCTCACACTGACTTTTGCTTCGGAAAACATGTCGCCTGAGGTCACTTTGTCTTTTGCATCTGAAAACATGCTGCCGACGTCGAACCTGATATTTGCATTTATTTTATCCTTTGCAGATTCATATTTCTTTCTTGCTTCCTCCTTGTATTGATCTGTTTAGATTAGCAAATTTCATCATTTACAAAGGAAATATCTTGTGAAGGTCGCTCTAGTGTAGAAGAGGATGATGGAATCTGAACTTCAAAGGGATCCATGCAAGGGGAGATTTCTCCAAATGGCTTTCTGAATTTTACGTTGTCATTGTGTTTCAGTTATATAATTTTTGTTCGTTCTCCCATTTGCAGAAGCATAATAAGGTTTATATCATCTAATAGAAAGATAATTACTGCTGCAAATCCTGACCTAGAGCAATATACTACATATATATACATGAAAATATATTCATATATCATAGCATATCAGAAAGTTGTAAGCCATTCTGCAATCTTTCACCAGCACAGGTTTAAGATCAGGAAACCATTGATAGGAAACAAACCATTCTGATCCATTGCAGCTTGTAAATAGAGGTTGGAAGAATGATAAGTATAAAAGATATTCTTAGGAATGCACATTTTCACCATTTAATTATTGCCCAAACTGATTTTATTAACTTGGATCTTGTGCTGAGGAGCCTCCTCAATGCTTCTTTATACAAATACCCCTAGCAGATTATTCTTGATGCATTAATCCTGAAAGCTGAGATATCAAATCTAGTTCAAGAAAAAAAATCCATTCGGAGGTTGGCCCCGACAGTCAAACTGCTCTGGACTACTTTCCATAGGGTTACTCATCCTTGTTTGAACCCGGCATTCGTGTGTATGGAGGTGTGTACATGCTTCGAAAATTAGTCGAGTAAAGTTCTCTACAGGTGAAACGCGTGAACACCTTCGGTCATTAAAAAAAAATAGAATAGGAAAATCATGAGATGACACTGGGTAAACTAGATGAACTAATTGTTTTGAAAGCTTTCCTCTTTTCAGTTTAACATGATTCTCATAACCCTTAATTCTTGCATTTTATTTCTTTTTTAGGTTGATTTTGCTCGTACAAAATCTAATAATTTACTTAAGGACGCCTTGGAATCGAGGATTTAATCTTTCCTTATAGGTTATATGGTTTATGAAACATAAAAAAGAGATTAAAAATTACCAAGTTAATATTTGTTGCATTTTATCAATACCATTTTAATAAAATATAGAGCCGGCAAGGGGTGAGATGTGTTGAAGAGTTTGAATTCATGTGATCTTATAAATGTGACGTATGTTTCCTATAAAAGGGCCTTAGAGGGATGGACATCACTAGACATGCATTGCATATTTTGAGAACGGTCACAAAATGGGAAGCATACATTCCTATCTACATCTTTTCTCCATTGTGGCTGGGAAGAAAACAAGCACAACATCCGCTTGACTGGGCTTTGCCCATTACATGCTTCTTTTAGCATCATTCCACCTTGGCTGTTTGGATTTACTAATTTGGAATTGGAATTGATTTGGTGAGGCTCTGATACCAATGGATGTGTAAACCGAGATAGCAATCAATTGAACTATTTAACGAACCACACAAGCAATATCGAGTCATACCCGATGTCGGCAGAGTGTGCTCCCGTCCAAGAGGAATGTTGCACGCACACCTCGAGGAACAAGTGATCCCGGGGTTCTAGTATGCGTGATTGAAAGAAAATACACAACTTGCAATTCGAAATTGAAATTAATTTAAAGCACGCAAGATAAACTTCGTCTGATTCAATCAACACTAAAATATACTTGCCATGATTAGTAACTACTTATAAAATAAAAGAAATGACTCAATTCCTAAATTGTCCCCACCCAGACTCAGATTTTCCCGGCTTAGAATCAAATTGTCCCGACTATCTTGGCTCGGACTGAAAACGTCCGAGCTCAGACTTGAAAGGTCCCGGTATGGACTCGAATCATCCCGACTTGGACGAGACTTGAATCGTCTTGACTGGGACTTGAAACCGTCCCAGCTCAGACTCGAATCATCCTGACTTGGACTTGAAACATCAACCCAAGTCAGACTCAAAACGTCCCAAGATGCACTCGGCGAAAATGCCGCTCAAACTCAATCTTTTTAGCTTGTTCAAAAGTTTGGATCTCTTTTAAGTAAACAAGGATTGAGGTTTGACACAGAACCCACAGTTCCCTGATTTCCAACATAATATAATAGCTACCAAATATTCAGTAAAAGCTGATGTTGCTCTCATTCCTTATCCTCCCTCAGGTTATGTTATTCCCATTCAAGGGCATGGCTAATGGAGGAATTAATGGATTATGTTGTATGATGCAAGCAAAGGAGGGTTGCGAGTCACTGTTCATTGTTAATAACACTAATCCTGTTACTACTCTATTTTGCTAATACATGTTTCCCTGTTAAAAATCAAATCTCCTTAGAACTAGCTACGTAATTTTGGCATGAAGAGGTGTTTCCCCAATGAAAACTTTTTCATTAAAACCAGAAATGGGTGCACAGGTATCCACACCCCATTTCAGTATAAAGGCTTCACTACAGAATAGTTCTAAATAGCTGTGTAAGAAAATGGAAACAACAATGTTATTTAGAACTTTGACTTTGTATTTTAAATGATGCTTCATCATAAACATTTCAAGACATAAAGAGTTCATCATAAACATTTCAAGACATAAGAGTTCAAGATGAGAAACATCAGAAGCAAGCAATTAGTTAAAAACTCTGATCAAAGTACAATAATTTGAGAAGAATTGGCAGCAAAGAAGTCTTTGAACAGGAATCTATGTCGGTTAAGGGAAAAGTATGACTTTCAGGATGATTTTTCTCAATTGTTGGCCTTTGTATTGGTCATCAAAGCAGTTCCTAGGTCGACCTACCTTTGGTACAGCGTAGCTCTAGATATAACCCAAATTTGAAAATCCAAACCAATATTTTTTTTCTTCTTTTTGACCATTTATTTGCGCAGTCGTAGCAAATTACCGCATGAGTATAGTTCAACCGGTTGCCTCCCGCCTCAGAAAAGAGGGAGTTGTAGATTCGAGCCTCCATGGCCTAACCTTAATGTATCCTAGGGGTAGTGGGCTCACCCGTGGGAGTTCTACATTGGGTATCCCGTTGTTTTCCACACGTAAATTAAAAAAAAAAAAAAAAACCCTATTTGTCCAAAGAGTAATAAATATGAACAGTCCATTAGAAAGACAGAGTGTTCCTTTTTTTTTTTTTGCATTTCAGCAATTTGTAGATATGAAAATTAATAACGACAACTATAAAATAGATAAAAGAGGAGTAAATGAAGTGTTTCAATCTCAGCCATCTATTTAGAGTCCCTCCATCAGATGGCTGGATGCTTATTTTGTCCAATTTAGAGGACCTATAACTGTACCAGGAAGGCACTTTATAGATTTATGGGAAGGGCCTCTTTGAAAAGCTAAAAAAGAGGGGTTTGGGCTAATTTCAAAATCCAGATTAAGTAGCAAATAGACTTACTTCAAAATATCCCTTGAAAAATGGCTTTAGAATTGGCACATGTGAGATCAATGGCAAATTACAGACTTGGAAAAGGATGGATGGTTGACACTGTGGAAGTCCTTGGAGGTGGGGCTGTCAATGGGTTAGGTCCATCAAGTCTGACTTGACTTGATAATCTAGTAAATAGCTATGTGAAATGGATTTTAGGACTAAGACTAGATGACATTTTCAATGGGTTCAGACCCTAGATAAGAGGGGTCCCACCTACTCTACTTGTCATCCCCTACTGCTCCAAAATATGATTTATGGACCATGTCACAAGAAATGAGGATAGTAATAAGAGTTAAACTAGCAAGACAAATTTTAAATCTTAAAAATTATAAGCTGCTTTTCATAATCTATCTTACAAAATTAGGATGATTAGATCAAGAAACTTTCCCATGAGTAGAGTCCAATGCATGACAAGAAGGATGATCATTTCTTTTATTCTTCTATTATTCTTCATTCTATTCCAACGATTCTATGAACACAAGTCAATATTTGAGTGAAAAATTACAATGACATGATAAAGTGAAACACCAATGCCTGGATTCACTGAATTGAGAAATTAGGCAGAGAAATCTTACCGGATACAAAATTTGGAGACGTCTCAGAATCCCTGCGAAAAAGAGAACAAACCCACATTTGATTCGATTTACAACAGCTTCCAAGCAAATACCCAACAAAAAAAAGCTCAAGAAATGAGGAGATGAGGGCATGGTTTGCTCACCCATAGCTCGAAGCCCAAGAAGAGGCCACCATTGATGTCAGAACCAGGCAAACAAGGAAAACAGAAGCTCCCTTTCCCATCTTTTTTATCTGAGAAGTTGGGGTGTAAGTGAAATACAAGATTAGATTGGAGAAGATAATGAAGCTTGTACAAGGTAAGAAGCAAAGCAGAGAGGATTTATATATTAGGGAGAAAGGGAAAGAAGGGGCGGGTGGAGCGAGGCGGGCGTGGCGCCAGTCTTTCGGACCGGTGAGAGGAGCGTTGGACACGTTGCGGGCAAAGCTGGAGGTCTTTCCCAGCCTCTCATGCAGAGCTATTTTTGAGCCTTGTCAGTTCATCTTTCTTTTTTTTCGCCTTTGACTTGTCAATGGAATCATCCCTCCAATCATGAGCTAACAGAAATTAGTGAATAATAATTAATTAGATACACATATAAAATGATAGACAATTATTATTTATTTATTTTTATCATTTTTAGGTGATTAAGTAAATAAAAATGATGATTGATACTAAACTCTTTTTCAACTTATTATTCTACTTAATTCTATCTACTTTATCTAAAAAAAACCTCAAAATGTGTTATCAAAATTAATTCTTTAATAAAAATATAATTATTTAAATAAAATAGGTGGAAATAAAAAGTAATATGAATGTAAGTTATGAAAGTTTTACTTTTACTAAAATGGTTTTAAATTAAATACTGAAATATAGTTATTAAATACTATATTTATATTTAAATAAATTAGCTAAGTGACCTACTCTAGTCCAATTGTTCTCATTGTGTTTTATCACAAGATAAATAAATAAGCTCAACATTGATGCCTTAATTAATTCAATAAAAATATAAAATATGATGGTTGTAGACTTTCAGCATGATGGATTTTTGTAATTATTATTTTTATAGTTTGGAAAAGTTATAAGTACAATACCATTAGATGTTACAATTTCATTCTTTATTAGTAAAATTTAAAATTTTAAAATTTTATATTTAAAAGATAATAAAGATCCTAAATCAAATTCTATCATGATCAACTCTTTCACATCTATTAAATTTTTTATAGATTTTAATATGAATGGTGATAAAGAGGTACAAAAGTTTTAGATTTTGACGAAATTATTTTAAATATTTATTTTTTATATAATGGATGCGCATATGGGTGCAAATGAGTTATGTATTCTCCTTATACATCCAAGGCAAGAGGCTCAGAACATGAGAGTAGTAATGGGTTTATTGGTATTCTTTTTATTTGAAGATGAGATTCACTATAAATTACTTTAATTAAATTAAATAATTTATTTTTTAAGGCCACAAGTTTTAAGAGTGTGACTTGTCATGATACACAAAAGTCCAAGTCCAACGACAGTTCATCAAACTTTTCAAGGCCAAACTCCATCACTACTTGTATAGTAAAATACATGACCAACTTTATCTATTTAAATTTATTAAAAATTAGATTATTTAGATTGGAAGTAGATATGATTTGGTACATGTAGATCAAATTTTAGTTCAAAACTCAATTTCTATCCACCTAATTTTAATAGTCAAAATTAACAATGTGGTACCTTTACAAATCCTACATTGATTAGATAGTGATGTGGGAGGGGCTTATATAAGGGAAGCCCCCACTCTTTGAGGCCTTTTGGGTTTGGCTATGTCGCCCAGGGCATAGAACAAAATCGTGTAGGCTCATGAAACTTAAAGCGGACAATATCACACTCAGAAAGTCGAGCTTAGAGTCATTACAATATCTGTCCTTAAAAAATAAGAAAACCTACGGAGTTCCTTCACTAAGATTAAAACTCTAAAAATTATTTTTGGAGTAAAACTGGTCTATTTTTTTTTTCTCTAAAAAGTTGTTTTTAATTAGTTATAAAAAAGAAAAATAAACCAAATATACACATACGCACACTAAAATGGCCAACAAACTTCATACAATTATTCAATTAGACTGAAATTTCTCCTTTAAATAAATTCAAACCCATCAACAGCCTACCCAAATTATACAAATAATTACAAATGAAGCAGAATATTTATGGATCCTTGGCTTAACAAAGTCTATTAAAATAATCCCCAAACATGATATTTATTTGACGGCTCCAAGGGTTCCCTTACATGTGACATTTCACTTTAAAAAAAATTCAACGTTTTAGAGTATAGTCAACTGTAAGATTTTTGTATCATGAGCGACATCTTTATTTGATCCCTATAAATTTTAAAAAATGAAGTCTAATGTATAATAATAAAATTTGTTTAAAAATTATTTTTACAAGGATGATTCTAAGAAAATTAAATTCGCTCAATTTTAAAAAAAATACTCTTTTAAATTTGAAAATCAACAATCAAAATAGAATCATTTTTTTTTTAAATAATTGCTATTGGTGAGTGCTGAGAACTATATTTGAAAACGAGTTTGGATCAAAGGCTCTCATTTGTTTGATCAAACTATGAAAAATCAACATCTAATACATATGAATAGAGGTGGGGTTAGAGTAACTTCATAAAATGGTGCAGAGGAGTTGGGCGAGAATCAACTTCAATACCTCGTTTTATGATACGGGCGTCTTGACCGTCAAGTCAACCATTCTAGATTTACTAATATTAAAAGTTATAGTATTAACAATTTTAAAATAACATTAAAGATGAAATTAATTTTTTAATTTAAATAGTGAAATCAATTTAAAAAAAGATTTAAATTAGAATATACAAAACAAATAAGAATCACATATATAATTTTAAAACTAAATGAGCATGGAGCCAAAATGGAGAGCATAACCCAATTGAAAATATTTCCAATTTCCATATTTTAAGCAATAGATAAACGTGCATTAACAAGTTACAGATTATCTCATTCTCATATGACTTACCAAATTAATAAATAATATGCAAATATTTCACATGTTTTATTTTTGGAGTTGACTTGAATATGTATTTTCATGGAGTATATGATAGGCATGCCATGCCCAACGTGGCAAGAGCAGAGAATCCGATTGCAAGAAATAGACGGCTAGATTTTCTAACACGTGTCCAAGATTCACACGTGCAGCAGTGGAGAAAAAACCAGCTTGCGGCAGCACGACCACCACCAATCCTGGCGTAATTGTGCTTTCTATATATGAGAACTCAAAACCGTCCATCTTCTCTCTCAATTCTCTGTTTTCTTCCTTTTTCCTTATTTATTACCCATTTCAATCAATTCTCCAGCCTGTTATTTTTAACTCTCCAACTGTTCGTTTCCTCCTTTCTTTTCTATTCTCTACGCTCTCTCTCTTCTTTCCTCTCATTTTCTTCTTATATATATATCCCATTGCCTACCATTTATCTCTACACTCTCTCTCTGTCTCCCTTTTCCTTTTACTTCTCTCTTGGCCTTTGATTTTGTTCTATAGAGAAGAAAGGAAGAAGGAAGGAGAGAGAACCAAAGATGGGAGGCTGTGCTAGCAAACCAAAAGGTGTGAAGGAAGACATTGAGGTTTCTCCTCTGGAAAAACCCATGATTAAAGAAAACAGGGAAGTGGACGTCGTAAAAGAAGAAGTGAAGGTGGTGGGTGGCGAAGAGAAGAAGGCGGAAGACGACGGGGAAGGAAACAAACGCCGATCTCTCAGCCATTTGTTTGAGGTGAGGGGTTAAAATTCCTTTCTATTTTCACTTTTTTTATCCTTCATTTTTTGTTCTTTTTCGGGTTGCTTTTCTTGATAATAAAAAAAGAAAAAAAAACCTGCTGAAAAGTTATATCGAAATCGTCGTCTTTTAAGCTTTGCAACTTTGAAGAAAATGTTAACATTTTGAATTTCAGCTTATATTATTTTATATCAGATTTTTTTTAGAATTTAGTGTATATCAAATTGATATTTTCAATATATCACTTGCATATTAATTTGCACAGTACATTTTTCATGCTATTTATATTTATCTATTATTGTCACACCTAACATTATTATTATCATTTAACATTCAATTATATACGTTTGAATGTATTATTGAATATTATGTATTTTATAATTGGCATGATGTGCTTGTTATTGTTGTGGAAATTCAAATCTTATAAATATAACAGCAGAAATTATTAGGGTGTTCATTTGTCTCAATCTAACATTAGTTTGACTTAAATAAATAGGTTAGCACGAAGATTGTTGTCTATGGGTTGAGGCGTTGGATTCAGGCTTTTATTTAAAATCCGTTGAAACCATTGAGGTTTTTAGACCTATTTATTTTTTACATATTTTTTAAATTTTGATTTTATTAATTGAAATATAAATGTACATATTGAAATAATTCTTAGAAAATGAAAGTATGTTAAAACTCAGTCTTGATAATTAATTCCTAACTACTCAATCTTAACAATCAGAATCACCGAGTGTCATCTTTGAAAAAATATTTGCCTATCAAGATAAAGTGGTTAAAATTTGAATTTTAGACTGAAATTTTAATTATTGGTAGATGTTTAAGTATAATTTCAATATATATAATTATATTATAAATTTACATAATAAATAAAAAGAAAAATAATATTCAATACAAAATAATCCAACTTAAATTGGATAGACTCTAGTTTTGGCAGTAAAAATAATCGAGCTTTTTATTTGTATTAAATATAATGGAATATCAATCAATCAATGTAATTCAATGCTTCTGTTTTATAAAATGAAATTGTCAGAGTTAGTGCTCTGTTTTTTTGTAAGAATCCTCATAATGGATTACAAATTCAAAACTAAAATATTCATTAAATAATTATTTTTTAATTAAAATTAAAATGATAATGCCGATATTTAGATACTTCTCTACGACATATGTTGGTCCAATACTCCAATTTTGTGATATAAAATTTGAAACGTTTCTAAACCTCCCTTCTAAATTAAGGTAGTAATTTGATCTGAGTCCGACCGTCGGACCAGACACTCAGGCCTAGGCCTGATTAGTAATTTTAGGGCCCAAGTTTGAGCCTGGGTCAGAGCTGACTTGATTGATTAAATTATTAAAACATGAATCCCCCGTACTAACATAATACAATAAATATTTAATATCTTTTTAACTTCGCATTTATTAATAATGATAATAATTTAAAAAAGATGTCACTGGGCTTGTTAATGATGATATTTCACTCTTGATGAGGGATAAAGCATGCTATTCTTTGTATTACTATTATTATTATTTTGAGTTGTTGCAAAGTTAGCCCTTTTTATCAGCTAATGAATGGTTAGGAAAAAATGGTGCCCCCACCAAAAAAAAAAGGTGTACGAGTAGTGCTCTTATTATTAGCCATCTTGTCCTTGTTTTAAACATTCAAATAGGACCCACCAAACATGGCATGCCAGATATAATTTATTTAAATTCTTATTTTTATAAGCTAAAACTTCTAAATTAATCAACAACAAAGCCCATGTTTGCTTCGAAATGATTGTGGGTTTAATGGGCATGGACCTAATTGAATTTAATTTTAGGTCCGTATACTTTAAAAAGTTGGTCCAGGCGCATTCATCATGATTCCGACCAGTTTACACCATCAGCTCCACTAGCATGGAATAGCTAGCTGCTTGTATATATACACCCTAAACTGACATAATTGAGCTACATTGTTTCAATTGTATAAAAGATTCAAAATATTGTCAATGACATGAGAATAAAAAAATCAATTTCACTAAATATATGTAATCCACTTTATTTAAAGTAAGTAAATTAGAGGATTAAAATGGAGTTCTTTTATCTATTGTCAGATTGAAATCTTGCATGAAACAACAATTCAGACACAGTTTTACTAAAATCCTCACGGATTAACTTATTACCCTTAAAGCACACCAAAGTCAGGCCATTGGAGTTCGAACCCAAAATCTCCGCTTCTTAAGGCGGACGCAACCACTTGAACTACACTTGTGGATGAAAGTAACAATGCATATTTTTTAAAGCATAAGACCCCATAAATGGCCCTGTCAATGCATATTTTTTAATGATGTAAGAACGGTGATGGAATTTGTTGTACTTCACAAATGGAATTGGAAATTGCATTGAACAATCCTTTATTTAATGAAATTTCATAAACATTTTGACCAATTCCAAATTCTCCTTCAAAATTCCTCCTTCCAAATAGTATCATATTTTATCTGTCTGTAGTTTTCTTCTCATCACCAGTCTCTACCCATCGAGTTTAGAAGCTGAAATCTCCTAATTTTGCAGAAGGAAGAAAAAAAAGAACCTAGTGAAAGTGAGGAAGCAATCGAAAAGGACACCCATTTGCCAAAAGAAGCAAATGAAGAAGCAGAACAATCACAGACAGTGAAAGAGCAAGAACTTGCGAATGTGCAAACCTCTGAAAACAAAGTTGCAGAGACAACCAAAAATGAAACTAATTTGCAAAAACAACCAAACCAAGAAGCAGAATTCGAAGCAGTAAAAGAAGAGCAGAAACATGTACAGGTGGAGGAATTAAAAGCAAGAATTGAGGTAATCGAAAACCCGAAGAAAGAAAATGAAAATCAAGCTAAGGTGATTGAAGTGATTGGAACAAAGAAATTTGGAGAACCCGTTGAATCCCTACAAGTGAATTCAGAGGAAAAGGCTCAAGTTGTCATCTCTGCTGTGAATGCAGAATCCAAAGATCAGGCAAAAGGAGCTCAGCCACCAAAGGCCGATGAAACTAAAGTCGTAGAGATTCTTAAAGCTGCAGAAGAATTCAATAAGGAGATTAGACTTGAAAAACCTGAAGTTTCTGAACAGAATCCACCAAAGTTGGATAAAAGCAAAGATGTGGAATCTGTGGAAAAAACAGCAGAATCCAATAATGAAGTGAAAGCTAAAGTTCCTGCAAAACGGGGTACTCTCCGGTGAATATTGATGGCAAACTTGGAGAATCCAAGGCGAGAATTTAAACGGCTAGTTTTGAATATTTGAACATTGGTGGCTTTTGTTTTTCCTTTTCATTGCGTCTTCCTTTTGTTTTCAAGTTTGAAATATGCCTCTCTTTTTTCTTTTAATTTGATCCCGATTCCAACTGTTATTATTATTATTATTATTTTTTTTTTTTGAGAAGTCTCCAATTGATTAGAGGCTTTGTTGTAAGTGGTGAATTATAAGGAAAGATTGGTGGATTTTTCCATTGCCGGTAGGATGTTTGCGCTTTGTCGATTGAATTATATGAAAATCTAACTTCTTCTAAGAAGGTTTGATCCAAGAGTCGATTTTTAAAATAATAATTTCTATCATCGTCACTATTATTGAATCTATAAAATGAGCATTTCCTTGTTCAACACAGTAAAATGGGAATCAATAAGTATAAATATATATAAAAAATTCATTAGAAAGGACAACTCTTTTTAGTGATATATAGCTCCTTAATTTTTTTTTTCTTTTTGAATTTGTATGATTAAGTGTATGAGAAAAAAACAAAGGAAACAAGAAAGGATATGGCTGCAAATGATATCATACAGTAATTTCTTCAAGAAAAATTAATATTGCACCATTTTCAAACCATTGTATTATTGTCTTCCTCTCTTAGGAGAGGTCTTCCGCAACCTTCCTCTGCTTGGCTCTGCTTCTTGTTCCTACTTCCTACTTCCTACTGCTATTATTCTGTCTTTTCCCCTTCAGTAGATAGGTTTGTTCATGTCTGTTAATTGGGTTTAAAAAAGAATTCCTTTCTCACCATTTTCACAACCTACATTAACACTGTGTAATACCCATTTGTGCGCGTGGGAAAAAAAAGTCCCACAGCACCCAGGGAACTGAGTTGAGAAGGGATTTTAAGTGGGAAGTACCCTCCGACAATCATGAGGCCTTTTGGGTTTGGTCTAGTGGGCTGGGTCCAAAAGCAAAATCTTGATGATTGGTTAGGTGAGCAGAGAATTAGGCTGGATTAAAGGTTTAAAGAGGACAATATCATGCTTGGAGAGTCCGATCAGAGTTGTTACAGGCTGATTATTATCAATCAAAATTGACTATGTTGGGTGATCCCAACCATCAAACAATTGGATTTTCACTCATTGATTATGAACATTTTAGGCCCCTTATTAATCAACCAAGTTGACACTAACCATTGTGAGGCTTTGTATAGTATTTGTTCATGGTTGGATCCAATGAATCAATAGCGGGTCTCGTTCATCTCTACCACCTGTGCAGTTTTAAAGTATGAAATATGGATTGTTTGTATCATTTTATCAGTGAGATTATCAATTCCCATGGTGGGATCCAATTCATAGATGAATCAATCAGTAGACTACTCAGTAATTGTCCATAAAAACAGAATCAAAGCATTTCAAGATGAAAGGAGTCAAAATATCTTCTTCATGGGCTTTCATGTTCACTCTTAGACAGCATAAGATACATGTAATTTTGATGTTGTTATAATGAAATGTCATTATTTTTGTAGGTTCTTTTTGTTTTGTTTTTTAAAATTCAATTCAATTATAAGAAGAAAAGAGAAAGCAATGAAAGAAAATTATAGTTATAAAAAGAAAGAATTTATCTTCCTCTTCTGCTAATACTAATGACACATTCTTTAATGACATGAGAAAAAAAATGTCGTTTTTAAGAAATTGAGATGAGAAAAGAATATTTAAGTACATAAACATATTATATAAATTACATTTATAATTATAAATTACATTTATAATTATAAATTGGTTAAATTAGCAATCACTTTAGCTTAGGAACTAGAAATTTCATATTTGAATCTTGTAGTCACTAGATGTCCATGACTTGTAGGAGACTGTGCATTGGAATTTTATCTAACGCCCTCATACTCGAGGAGCGATTCATAGGTGCAAATATCGGCCGAGATGATACGGATTTTTAGTCCTTTACCATATCGGCCGATACGTATTGTATCGGCGTACATGATATTTCTCAGCCGATATATATCGATATCCATAATATCGTTCTTTTTTTAAAAAAAAAAATCAGAACGGTGGTGGGCTCGAGTTGATATCTCGGCGGATATCGGACCAATATCGGCCCAGATATCAGTCGATATTTTCGTTTTTAATTTTTTTTTTTTAAAAAAGCTTCCTTTTGGATTTTTTTTAATTCAGAAAAAATAAAATAATAAAAAACAGATATTTTAAAAAAAATACAAAAGAAGAGAGAATTTTATTGGCCGATATCTCGGGGTGGCCGAATTTTGCACCCCTTGATCTTAGATTTCTTCATGATGAAAAAATGACTAAATTGAACCAAATCCAGGTTGTATCTCGAATTCACATAGATAAAAATCCAGGTTAGCATAATATTTAACTATCATTTTTTTTTTGAACGATTGGGTAAGTTTCATTCAAAAGAGGGGAAAGACCCCAAGAGACACAAGTATGAGCTCAAAATGCGAGCGAGAAACAAAGGGGGAAGCCCACAACCCGAGCCACGCACAAAAAATTCCTACAAATCAGTAATGACTCCCATACTACAAAAAGAGAAAATGAGAGTACTCAAGCTGTTGGTCCAGGATTTAAGATTAAAAAAATAAAGGTCATGCATATAAATCTATTTCACGCAATTTTTTTAGATACATATTTCATAATTTTTTTCCTAATTACCGCATTTATGCATTTCAACTACACTTGGGCCTAGGGCGGCAAACGGACCTTGACCCGTTTAGGCCTTCAAATCACTTGATGGGTACTTATTTACTTCCCATATTGTTATGCATGCAAATCACTTGATGGGTACTTATTTACTCTGAAATGCAAATCACTTGACTAACCATATTGACCATGCATTTCATCAGATTTGCATGAATTTCTATGACCTTTATCATTTGAACATACGAATCACATTCCTTTTTTTTTCTTCTTAGTGTCTCATTAATCCTGTGTTTCTCACCTGCTACTTCCATCATATTTAAAAGAGCAACGTCAGGCATCGGTGTTGAAACTGCGAGAGTGTTAGCTGGGAGAGGTTTGAGGCTTATAATTCCGACAAAGAATCTCAAGAAAGCTACCAAAACGAAATAGAGGATACAGAATGGAAGCCTCAATTCAGAGATCATTTCATTTGAACTTGATCTCATGGAAGTTGCACAACGTAAGCAGTGGATTATAACATTATAATTGTATATTTGGCTGTCTCATAGAAGTTGAAGAGCAGTTTAAAAGCAATTCGGACCTCATCAGAAGAAAATGGTGCGAACTAATTTTTTTTTTTTCGAATTTGGATACTCAGATTTCAAAAAATGGACATGTTTAATAGGAAAAAAATCAATGGAAAAGATCAAATTTATCTTCATTTTTACTTTAAAATTATCTTAAGAAGGCACTCTATGTGTCCTTCATCCAACCTTCTGTTCAAAACTCCAAAAAAACTGTGGCTGATTCAGTTAAGAGTTTAACTTGACTCAACAAAAATTCGAACTCTGATTTAGGTTAGAATAAAGGATCTGATTTATTCGGCACAGTCTGTTAAAAATTAGGGTTAAAAAAATTGATTTTGAGTCTGATAGCATGATGGGTCAAATAGACAAATGGACCTTTATTGGACTGTGAACGTTTGATAAGCCTAATTGGGCCGGGCTGGATCCAGTTCCTTTCAGTGCCTATTCTCTTTTAAGAAAAAACAAGTTTTCACTGGTAATAACCAGGCAAATGCATTATGTATTTGAGGTGATTCACCATATAGACTAGAGGCAATCCATGGATGATTTGACAGAGATTCCCACGGAAATCACCCTTTAAGATATTAAAGGAGACAAGCCATTGGTGGTTTCTCATCATAGAGAATATTGTACCCTTTATTGCATGGTGAAGTAATGTGATCACCATGTTGCTATCCCACTCAGCATCCCGGTGTGAAAAGTTGAGGGAGATTTTTTATAACTTTTATTCAAAGAGTTACACATCATCGTTAATGAAGATATTTAGTAAGTGGGTGAAATACTGAAATTTAATCTTTATTTGATTAATTTATTCTTTTATTTTATACTCTGACATCTTTACTTTTATAAGTTATTGATTTTTTTAAGGAGAACTCTAAGACCCCCTCCCCTATCTCTCTTGGTGTTCAAGGCACTTTTTTGAACGGTGAAATTTTTTATTAATAGAATAGAGATACAAAGAGAAAAAAAAAATTACAAAGATGAGGCCTAAGAGATATAGACCTCAAAGATAACCAAAATTCTTACTCCCAATGAACCCAACATTAAAATAGACACCCATGTAAATTAGCCACCAAGAAATTGAAGAGTGCCTCTTGTAGTTCCATCAACGCCATTTTTTACAAAAAAATCCACCATCCCATTAGCAGAAGGCTAACCAGCGAGAATGAAACCTCCATTCTTGTTAACAACCCCTTAATTTCCTTGATCAAAGTAGTAAACCTCCACGGCGGCCGCTTCTTCCCTTTGACCTATTTAATAGCGTTGGATGAGTCACTCTCAATAAGTAATTTAACTCCCCCTAACTCAGACCCTAAGATTAAGGCTCTCCGTATACCAAGAAGTTCTGCCTCATTAGATTCCTTTGACCCCACAGATTCTGAAAAAATAACGCTTATGGATCCCAAATGATTCCTAAGTACACTCCCGATCCCAGTCGGACCCAGTTTACCTCTCGAAGCGCCATCAATATTAAACTTGAAGATGCCACAAGCTGAAGGAGACCACATGGCTCGCACCCTTTTACTTTTCGGGCGATTCATCAAGCTACCCTCCCATGCTTGGAACAAGTCGTTGGTTTTAAACTCCCTGAATTCCTTATTAGCACAAAGCCAACAACACAATCTCCACTTAGCATTGTGAAAGATACCATTAAAATCTGAATTAATCCCTTCAAAAATCCTTAAATTCCTCTCTTTCTAAATTGACCACAAAACCACAGAAGAAATCAAGTTCCAAAGAATCTTTTTCCTACTTCTCAATTTAGATAGGAGTCAATACTCCATAACCCCCTCCCACGAACTAGGACAAACCCAGATACACCCAAAAGCTCCAAAAAGCAACTCCAGAGTCTCCAAGTCACTGGACAAGTAACCATAAGGTGATCAATAGATTCATCCTCCATCTCACAAAGTCGACATTTAGCATCACCCTCATCCGTTAAGAGACATCTTCTCTTAAGCTCCACCCTAGTCAAAATCTTCTGCTTCATACAACACCAGACAAATATTTGGACTATTGGGGGCGCCAGGGATTTCCAAATAATAGCCTTAGGAACCATCAACCCTGTCAAACTTTGGAAAATTGCCTCAATAAAGGATTTAACTGAGAAGAGACTAAATGATTCTCCCGTCCAAACAAGTTCATCATCACAGTCTAAATCCATCGAAAATTCATTCAGCAACAATTAAAGCTCATTCAGGCTATCAACCTCAAAACCTCCAAGATTTCTCCTAAAAACAAAAAGCCACGACCCCCCTTGATTGTTAGCGCATAATATATCTCCCACTAGAACGTGCCTATTCCTAGAGGCCCTTAATAATCTCGAGAAACGCTCCTTCAGGGGGCATATCCCCCAACCACACATCTTCCCAGAAGAATGTCCAATTGCCTTTGCCGACCAAAAGGCGCAACTGTTTTCTGAACAAGTCCCCCCCCTGGTGTTCAAGGCACTTGATAAAGCTCTAGATGCAAGTCCTTCGCAAGCCATGACCATTGAAGGACTATAGAGCTCGAATCTAAGACTTCTAGTTCCTAAGCCAAATTGTCAGTCAATTGGGGTGTGCTACCATACTTATCATTAGCTCATCTAGACATTATAATTTATAGATAAAAACCTACAAAAGCAATCTTAATTTTCATATACAAACTCAAAATGTATTAGAAGGAAACTTTACTAGAAGTATAATCTTTTACAAAATCAGACCAGGTCACCTATAAAATCGAAATTATTTTGCATGTCACTTCTTGTTCATCCAAATATACAAACAACTATTCTATATTAAAACATGATGTAATTTTATCACTCATTTGAAAAGAAGTGTTTCTTCTTGATCAATGAACAGGATGATCCAAATAATTTTCCCACCCATTATAAAATAAGTGTTTCTCCCAACTTAGTCTGTTAGCACAATGAGTAGAGTTTTGGTGTTCCCAAGTCATTGGCTTTTTTGTCCATGTATTGTTGCACACATGCATTCCCTTTATGATTTAGTGCTACTCCTACTACCACCTGAAAGCTATGGAAATTGAGTTTCATTCATTGAAGGGGAGCTTCTAGACAAGATTTTTTTTTTTAAATCTTTTGGGTCTTGGGATATCCTAGACCAAACCAATAATTCTCATGGGTTCAAATGATTTTACCTTCTGGGAGACCCACAAGCCATGTCTTGCAATGCTTTTCACTCAATTTGTTTATGCAGGAATGGCCTTGTTCTCCAAGGTTGCAATCAGTGGTGGGATGAACCCCTTTGTTTTTGTGGTTTATAGACAAGTGATGGCCACAGTTGTCTTAGCGCCATTTGCTTTCTTACTACAAAGGTGATACAAAGTTTCTGACTGTAATTTTTTTTTTTTAGTCTTCTCCCCATATTTCAGTATTGCTCTTTGAGACTAATTTTTTACTTGTTTGGTAGAAAGAATGCTCCCCCACTTCCCTATAGTCTTTTGTGCAAGATCTTCTTCATTTCTCTCTGTGGGTAAGAACACATTCATTCAAATGATTGGAACTGATTAATGTTCTCATTGCATTAGGAATTTGCAGTTTTTACTTCTTTGGAAATATATCTTGTTTCATCTTATGGAAATTAAATTTCAGGATCACCTTGAGCTTGAATCTCTACCATGTTGCAATCAGCTACATAACTGCAACATTCGCGGCCACTACAACTAATGCAATTCCTGTAATCACCTTCATCTTAGCTGCTATAATGAGGTAAATAATAGATTAGTCAATGAAAAGATACCACATCACTAATTGAGTTCTTTTTATTACGTAAAATGGCAGTAGTGCCTCTGATGAAGTTTACATGGAAAAACTAGTATAACTTTTTTCTCCTTCTCCTTCTTCTTTTGTGGTTTAAAGGGTGGAAAGTATTTCCATGAAGAATTTGTATGGAGTGGCAAAGGTGTTGGGCTCAGTAGTGTGTATCTCGGGTGCTTTCATGGTGGCTTTGCTCAAGGGCCCACCTGTAAAGATTTTGAATTGGCACTCAGAAATTCACAAGGAAGAATCAAATTCTTTTGATGTTAGAAATGCTAGCAAGGGAGAATGGGTGAAAGGTTCTCTTCTCATGTTTGCAGCAAATACAACTTGGTCAATGTGGCTTATATTGCAGGTTTAAATTCAAATCAACTGGTTTCTTGTTCTTGTTGCTTCATGTTTAAAATTTCTTTCACAAACTTAAAATTTATTTTTAAGAAAGATCTGCTGTCAAAGTTTATGGTTAGTCTATTAGAAAAACCAACTTATTTTCTTAGTAATTTGATAAAAATGATACTAATTTTTTTGTTGTAATTTTCTCTTACTAGGGTTATATTCTTCAGAAGTATCCTTTGAAACTACAGGTCACTGTTTTACAGTGCTTTTTCAGTAGCATTCAGTCAGCAGTTGTAGCAGTTGCCTTCGAAAGAAAGCCATCTTCATGGAAACTTAGATGGGATGTTCATCTTGTAGCTGTCACCTACTGTGTATGATTCCATCACCCTTTTTTTATTTTTTCAAATTTCAAAATTTACAAAACTCAAACTTAAAATAATTGACTCACTATGTTTTTTTTCTTTCACAACAATATTTTTTTTATCGTCTTCCCTGACGTATATAAATGGTAGACTTCTTCCTTCTACCAACAATGAGTTAGTTCGCTAATTGAAAGTTATGCTGATCGTGTGAGACTGAGAGCGGACAATATCATACTAGCGAGATGGGTCGTTACATTGTCATGATCAGAATATTGAGACCTGCATCAGATGCTCTTTGAGAAATAATATTCATATTATGTGTTTAAAATTTAAAAGGTCAAACTTTAAATAAATAAATAATAACTATTGAATCATAATAATAACAACAAATGCATTAATCTAATTATCTGACAAGTTCTATAGAGTATAGAGTTCATCTCTTATGAAAGTTTGTACAGTAATATGATAAGAATGTCAATATTTTTATATCAGAACTCAGAAGATATTTTAATATATCATAATGATAGAAATTGCTTTTCTATATAAAGCCCATAATTTATATATTATATATTATCTTGACAACTTTGTTCTTTGCACCATACTGCTTTGGTGAGTACTTGATTTGAAAGCTTGACTAGACCATGAACTTCTTGTGGCAACAGGCTTTGCTTTATTATTATTATCTTAACCTTTGACTACGTACTATGGTCTGACAAATCCAACAATTACATGACTTATGATAATATATCATATCCTTAATTGCATTTTGACCAGTCAATTCTCGAAATTATGCCCTTTGCAACTTGAATGAATTTGGCCACCTGTTTGTCAATGTAATCATTCATGGTTTGAAACCTTTGGACCATTCATAAAGATCTTATGAATTAGAAAATTTAATTTGAAATCTTTGTCCATTTATTTATGGAATTCACTCCTTCATAAATACAAAACATAGTGTTTATTAACCACAAATCACATCTATCAAACATCACTGTTTGTTTGATAAGAGATAATTATGTTGAGTTTGGTTTTTCATCATTATCTTAGACAGGATGATTAAAAATATCTAAGGGAATTAATTGTCACTTCATTAAACCTATCTTTATTCTACAATGCTTTCAAAGATTTCATTTATTACATGAGAAGTGAGTATTTCATTCATCTTGCCCTTCACTGGCACATCCATTTTTAAAAAAAAAAATTATTACGGAGTTTAGGGAACCAAATAGGTTTGAACTAACACTTATGGTGCATGACAGGGGGTGATTGTCACTGGAATCAGCTACTTTTTGCAGGTTTGGTGTATTGAGAAGAAAGGCCCCGTTTTCACAGCCATGTTTACTCCATTAGCGTTGCTTGTTACTGCTGTCTTCTCTGCATTTTTCTGGAAGGAAACCATGCACTGGGGAAGGTTCAAAACTTCCAACTTATTCCTCCAAACCCAATCATACAAATTGATGGCATGAAATTTTGGGTTTTTTTTCTTTTATGTTTCTTTAAATGTAAAAAACGTCGGAAAATGGCAAAATAATTTTTAAAATTCAATTATGAATGCTAATCTTAGATGAATAGAAGAAGTGATTTTAAAAACAATCACTAAAACTCAAGTAAAAACAAGGAAGGGGAGAAACACCATGAGATTAGGAGTTGCATTTATGTGAGTAGTCTATAATTTGATATCCACAGGAGTATAAAATTCGGATTTGGCCTATATATCGGCTGAATTTATTCTCTCCTCTATTTTATTTTAAAAAAAATTAGCCGATATCGGTCGATATGATACGGCCGTGATATAGGCCGATAACGTACGTATCGGCCGATATTTGTACTCCTGGATATACATTTATTTATTTTCTAAATTTGAAAGAGAAACTCATGTTAGGCAGCCGAACGAGTCTCTCATCAGTTGGTGAAGAGATAGATTTGAGATATATACAGACTTGGGCCATTCCACCTAATGGGTTAGTCTTTTGAGCTAGATACACAGTCTTAATAAGTGATATTAGAGTTATATCTAAAGCTACCATATGTGGACTCAGTGGATCTCCTAATTTGATAGGATGGTCAGCAATGTTCTATTCATTGGAGAGCCTCGTTCGAGAGGGGATCGTTAGGCAGCCGAGTGAGTCCCATATCGGTTGGTGAAGAGGAGGATCTACAATATATATTGGACTTGAGTCAATCCACCTAATAGACTAGTCTTTTAAACTAGATACACAGTCTTAACAACTCGCTCTTTCAATAATCAATGCTCATATTAGCAAATGATTCTTGAAAACCTGTCAACAATGGAAAAAAAAATTTGTAAAATATCCTAAATAAGTATTGAATATGTCTAGTTTGAAAAAGTTTTTAAGTGTAGAAATTACTAGAACCACTCGCTTTCAGTTTATCTTTGGTGTGCAATGAGATTAAGGAGATGATCACTCACAAATCTCCATTAGTTGGAACTTAGTTTTCATAATCCACTTTCCTCCATGTTGCAGTCTTAAGTAAGATTCCATGAATTTCCTTGATGGACAAACTCTGGCCCTACCATGGGAGGCATGATAAAGTCATCTTTCACATCTGGTCATATTCATCTTCCAAATGCCACCAATACTGCAATTCACTGGCCTAACTTCAGTACTAAACACTTAAAACTGTCCAATTCCAAATCGCACTGACAATTCCCATTTGTGACTACTGAAAGATTTTTGCATTAGATTAAGATCTAAATGTAGGGGTTTACTTATGGAGGTTTTACACTGAATATCCCACAGTTTCTCATGTAAATTTTTTTTTAAAAAAAAAAAACAAAAAAAAATCGGTAGTCAGATATTCCATTAATATTTCCTGTAGTATATCTATTATACAAACTAATAGATACATTACACAAATTAAATATCAGCTAATTATTTAAAATATTAATATAATGTAATATTAAAATTTGAAAAGTTGAAGAGAGTAAAGATAAAAATATGATCGTAGCGACTTGTAGGATCTCTTGCTCCATGGCCTATGCCAAATTGGTAACCTGGGTCAAATCATATTGGATCAGTAGAGCAACTCTCTGAAATCCACAAATGGGAAAATATTAGTATTTTTTAGTGGAAAATGAGCTTTTAAGTATATATATGCTAGAAAAATTGATGAACACTTGTGATTTGCAATCTTTAATCTCGTCAAGGGTGTCTTCAGTTCAATTCTCACTCTAATTCAAAGAGTCACTCCTTGTAAAATTAAGAGATTTTCACATATTCTTAACATTAATTAGATGCTTTAAAGACTCGAACTCTTTAATCATAAAATATATATAAATTCCATCGTTTTCATTGATGTTTCCTTTGCAGTGTTTGTGGGGCTATATTGTTAGTCGCAGGTTTGTACAGTGTTTTGTGGGGAAAGAACAAAGAAGAAAGCGCGAGACGAATAAAGGAACAAAGTGAGCAGACTACATTGGAGTGCATAACAACAAATTAGTGAGTATAATGTTCAAGGAGGAGAACCGTTCTAAGTTCTAACTTTTAGGGTATCATCATTTTTTTTTTTTTTTTTTTTAAGTTTTTACTGTGATATTATTAAAAAAATCTCATAAAGAATATAATTTTTTTAAATATTAAGAGTAGTATAAATTAAATAACTATGTGATTTCTGAATTTATTTAGACACGAGGAAAATAAAAAAATTGATAATATAGTGATATGTTACAGATAAAAAAGAAGATAAAACACCAATAATTAAGTTAAATGGTATTATTATGAGCCAATAGTAAAGACAATATTTATTACAATGATTTGACTGTCAATGAGAGTTGATGAAAAATGGATCATGGCCCACCGACTAACATGTTGGTCTGCGTGTACTGTGTTTTCAGGTAAAAGGTTCTTGTTGGCTTCCTTGTATTGGAACAATTACATGGAAATCATGGGCTGGGCTGGGTCCATCTATGAGGCTCGGCAGACTCTTATCTGGCCTTGGTGTTAGGCACATGGATTAGTGAAGCCCACGGAACTCTTCTTTGGTTTTATATCAGTGTTTATTTATAGCAATTATTGTTTAAACTTTTGCATGCATGATGATTTTCTACGGTAAAGTTCCAAAATTATCTCTCTAGTAATGATTTTGTGGTGAAGGGTGTGTTGACAACAAGGGGATTTTCATATAGGAGATTATTTAGATTTTCTCAAGTAAATACAACTTAGGATTTGACCCGATCCAATCGAAATTGACCTGTTCTAATAAATGACTCAATTCAACTCAAATCATTTAATAGATGACTCAACTCAACTTGAGCCAATCCATTTTATTACACAATTTTTAGATCTGAATCCATTTATAAATGTGTAAGTTCGACCTAAATCTGATTATAAATGGGTAAACTCTACTGACTCAATTATTACTATGCCTGCATGAAACAGATCGAATCATACGGAGACTACACACATTTAAATAGTACTCTTCGTGTGCGTTTCGCTAAAAAAAGTCTTTTTAGTGAAGTGAATGAAAAAAATCAATCTAAACTAAATCTAAAATAGATCTTAAACTAACTTAATATATTTAACAAGATCTAAAACAAACCTAGACTTGAACCGAATAAGACCTAAGCAAGTCGTTGCCAGGTCTACTTGGGATAAAAAATAGAGCTTAAAAATAATTTGTAATCATTAATATTTTAAAAGATTAAAACCATGACTACTTTGATAACACTTGGCCAAGATGATCTTTCAGGTTCTGACAATCATTTTTTGATTATTCATGTCCACATGTCACATGTGATTACAGTGGGCCCACATAGGTTTCAAAGTTTAGAGGTAAAAAATAATTTAACGTCATTAAAGTATAGAGAATTATTAAAACACGTCTTTGTTCATCTAATCAATAGACATGTCACGTTATGCTAAAAAAATGATATATATAAATTTTTTTAATCTATCAACTCTTTTTTTAAATTTATGTGTGGAAACCATGAGAAATCCAGTGTAAACCCCCCAGGCGATACCCACTGCCTTTAGGGTACACCAAGTTAGGCTATGAGGGTTCGAAGTTAGCACCTTCCATTTCCAGAGGTGGGAGGTTAACCACTTGAGTTACACCTATGTGGGCTAATCTATAAACTTTTACATGCTACTGCCGGTGAAATGATTGAATTAATATGAAAATTAAAAATAATATTGATTGCTATTTTTATGGTTCTTAGTTTTTAATGAGTTGAAATGGATTTTATTAAAAAGAAAAATCTAGAGAGGCTACCTAAGCTTCTTTTATTTGAGAATAACTAAATTTTTAAGTCTTTGAGTTAGTATATATTTTTACTCTCATCTAATGATCACATAATTGTCAGATTGAAATGTTTGTTGAAGCCCATCGAAATTTGCTGGCTGAGGCCCATGACCAGCCCCATGTGAATCATATCGTAGCCCAAATGAATTGAACCGTTCCAAGAACTGAACAGTCTTTCAGACTGATGCAGGTTCAATTAGATCGAACCATATGATTTAATTTGGTTTTAAAAACAATGATTTATTTTAATTAGGTGAACCCAACTAACATAATCTATTTTTGATCATCCTAGTTCAAAATACAGAGAATCCTTACATGAAAATCACCAGTCTTTAGAGATGATTTTGGTGTCTAACTATATAACCAAAGAAGAGTTCAATGGGCTTCACCAATCCATGTGCCTAAGGCCAAACCCAGATGACGGCCCACCGAGCCTCATAGTTGGACCCCAATTTTGCATAATAAAATCTCTCAGAACATGTTAGTTGGTGGGCCATGATATGATGCGATTTCCCTCATTTGAAGAGAGTTGATCAAATCAAAGTAAGAAGTACTTTCTATATCTTGTTTTTTTTTTTTTTTTCATTTCTATTGCAAAAAGTATTGTAATGGCATTTTTTGGTTTCATCATCAGATACGTTAGCTCAGGTTGTCTCTCATATCAGGAAGCAGAAAGTTGCGGATTCGACTTCGTATCATCTAATCTTGGTGTGTCCTAAGAGTAGTGGACTCATTCATTGAGATATTAGTAGAAAGGTCTCTGAGTTTCCCACACGTAAATCCAAAAATAATGCAACGTCACAATATTATTCAATTGTTCTAGCTTTATCAAAGTCGCGAAAAGATCATAAGACTAAAATAATCTTACAAGGACAAATTCACTATATTTAGGTAAACGAGTAGAGTGAATAAGAAGCATAACTAATTTAAAATTAAAATAGATTTTTTTTTAACAGATGATTTTGTATATTTATTAGGGTTTAAATTAGATCTGGTCAGATTTCTTAAAATCTAGCTTGATCCGAGTCAATATTTATGGAACTCGACCCGACCCAAGCTATTGACACGAAATTATCGACCCAACCCAACCCGAATTCTAACCTGAATTCTGAACCCATTTTAGCCTAATTTTAGTCAGGTTGGGTAAGATCGAGTCGGGTTAACTTAAAAATTCCTCAACGTGAACCGATCCGAATTCTATATGGATTTTTGTCATCTCAACCTGACCCGACTCGGATGACCCGACCCAAGTTTCACCCCTAATATTTATATGATTAATCTCACCTTCATTATGGAAAAAATATAGTTAAGAAAAATAATCTTCTTTTTATATTTTATAAATAAAATAATTTCAGTTTAAAGAAAATGACAAAGTTATTTGCACTCAAGCACCTCTCTCACTTGAAGCCAACAAGGTTCGCAATTTCGCATACAACTGGCGTGCATAACCCAACAATCTCAATCCATGGACAACAATTTATAGAAGAAAAAGAAAAACATGGCTACTTTTCAATGAGTTCACCATAAAAAGAAATGAAAAATCATTCCTTAAATCATCTTTTATTTGAGAAAATTAAACACCATAGCTTTTGTGTATATCCTTTTCAATTTCTCCTCAAAGAGGCGCTCTCTTTTACTGCAAAGTAAAATGGTCAGTCAAAATTTGGTACAAACACTGTAAAATTCTTTTGCATGGTCATCTACTTTTTAATTATAAATTAAACTTTTACCATGTTTATAGATTTACTGATCTATATAAATAAGTTGATGTGGTGTAGTATTTATTCTAAAAGAATTTTACAGTGGTCTTCCTCTTCCTCAGAGGATGGAGATGGTGCCCTGATTTTACCTGCTCTAATCTCAGTAGCGTGGCACATTCACTGCTCAAGTGCCTTACACATGCAGCCGTCGTTTTGACACGTGGAAATTGCAGTTACTGTAAGCCCTTTGATTCCAACAGATGCCTTTGTCCGCTCTCTCTCTTTCTCTCTCCACCGTCGAATACTTGCCAACCTTCTCTTCATTCCTTTATTAGCTACCTCTCTATTATATAACTCTCCCAATAAAGGCAATTGTTCTTCTTCTTCGTCATTTGTCTACTTCAAGGAGAGCTGTAGAGTACAGGCATCAATGACATGCATATAGATTTTACGGTTCACTCAAAGGCTACATTCATAGAGTGTGATGCAAGATTTATCCCGGACAACAAATTACAAGGATTAAAACCAACCTTTTCCGTTGTCTCCTTCCTCACTATCCCTCTTTCATCTTTGTACATTCACAGCTACCAAAACCTTAGAGAAAAGAATCTTATGTACTTGTGCATTACACGTAAATTCTCAGATTGGGCCCTCTGAACCTAACATAAACAGAACCCAAATCCAAAAGGACTTATTAAAAACAGCCAACATGTGCATGGGTGGGAATTGTTGTAGGCGTCCAGTGGGGGTGATGATCCTGGTTCAAATCGCATATTCAGGAGTAAATGTCTTGTACAAGTTGGCAATAAGCGACGGCATGAATGCAAGAGTTCTGGTTGCTTACAGATACATGTTTGGGGCAGCTTTCCTCCTTCCTCTCGCTTTCTTCCTAGAGAGGTATCTCATTCTCACCATCTCCATTTCTAAATACGTACATCTTCTTCTTCTTCCCGTGGTTTTTTCTTTTAGAGATTTTCCACGTAAATCTCTGTGATTGTTTTGGCCTATCAATTTCTACATAAACTTATTTTGAAAAAGATACTATTTACATTTGTATTAATGCTCAACTATTCTTCTTTTTCTTTTTTTTCTTTTTCGATCTTATATCAGACGAATAAAATTTATTTTAAAAATAATTTTTTATTATTAAATAGATGTAATACATATAATTCAAGTGCAACCTCTGAAGTTATTAAGAACAGCAGTTTGGCCACACGAGTATACATGAATCCGTTAAACATGGAAAAACCAGTAAAGACTACCATGCACAAGAGCCCACGCGCAGCATGAATTAAGTTGAAATTATTACTTTTTAAATTTAATTTTAATTTTTTATATTGTTCATTTAATTTTAATTTTAAAATTTTAAAAGCCAGAATACTTTTTTTACAATGTCACTTTTCTCTCAAGAAAGTCAGTCCCCTCTCTCTCTCTAATTTTTAGTGTTCTACCGTTTCAATTAATTTATGCTTTGATATTACTATAATTTACTATAATTGGCAATCTATAAATATTCAGACTACCCTCTCTTCGAGAGAGACTTGATACTTAGACATACCTTTAACTGGGTCACGAACTATACCTGATTTGATGTAATGTAAATGTAAAGAGGACATATAAGTAGAATTCATGAAGTTTTATCTCCATTTGATCATCTTATCTCTTGATTTTAAAATTTTATAAATTCGTGATTTATATGTTGAGTATTCAGCGGAAAAAAATCAATCAATAAAGCAATCACACAATCAATAACACGCAGATTTACGTGGTTCGGCTAAAAGCCTACGTCCACGGGCAACACAGGGGAGAGATTTCATTATCACCATAATGAGAGGTTACAATGTGGAGACTATTTATATCACTCTCCCTTTCCTCACCCTCACCCCAAATAAGGAGCAATTACATATATATAATGAAAGGCTAAAACTCACTAGCATACTAACTCAGTTATGGGCTAAATTAAATGGAACCATAAATACCAACTCAGTGATGGGCTGAGTTGGGCTGAGTTAAATCGAGCCACATATATCAACAATCTCCACCTTGGCGAGATTTGCAGGCCATCTCATCTCCTCCTCACCTCTCAACTATCTCCACCTTGGCATGAAAATCTCACGCCCAACAAACAAACTGTGCTGCCTTCAAATGCACCCGAAGGTGCCACGCACCCGAAGTGCTCAAGATGCAGGATGTTGATCAAGTCCAAACAATGCTTGAACTTGATCCCAGTTACCACCTTGGTCAGCATATCTGCAGGATTATCTGCAGTTCCAATCTTCTGAAGGAGAATAACACCTTCATTGACCACCTCTCGAAATAAAATGGAAACGGACATCGATGTGCTTTGTTCGTGCATGATGAACCTGGTTCTTTGCTAAGTGATAGCACTCTGACTATCACAATAGACATCCACGTGCTTCTGTATAAGACCCAAGTCCTCAAGCCCCATGTAGCCAATGGCCTCACGAACGGCCTCTGTCACTGCCATGTACTCTGCCTCAGTAGTAGAAAGAGCAACTGTAGACTGTAACGTCGACCTCCAACTCACTGGCCCCTAGCAAGTGTAAACACATAGCCTGAAGTAGACCGGCGTTTATCCAAATCACCAGCATAGTCCGAATCCACATAACCAACCACATGTCGACCAAACTGATCATCCCGCTCAAACATTAAACCAACATCTACGGTACCCAAAATGTACCGTAAAATCCATTTCACTGCTTGCCAATGCATCTTTCCTGGATCATGCATATACCTGCTCACTATACTGACAGCCTGTGAAATGTCGGGCCTAGTACACACCATAGCATACTCAAGCTACCAACTGCACACGCATATGGAACCTGAGCCATGTACTCACGCTCCTTATCTGTGCGAGGAGACATCAAAGCACTAAGCTTAAAGTGATGGGCTAATGGTGTACTTACAGGTTTTGTATTTTTATCCATACCAAAACGCTGTAACTTTCTTCAGATATTGTTTTTGTGACAAACACACTGTGCCCTTCACTCTATCTCTATCAATCTCCATACCAAGTATTTTCTTGGCTTCTCCAAGATCCTTCATCTCAAACTCATTTCTCAACTGAGTTTTCAATTTGTCAATCTCTAACTTGCTCTTACAGGCTATGAGCATGTCATCCACATATAAAAGCAAATATATGAAGGAACCATCACGTAGCTTACGAAAATACACACAATGATCATAATGGCTTCTTGTGTACTTCTGCCCTATCATAAACCGATCAAATCGCTTGTACCACTGCCTTGGAGACTGTTTCAAACCATACAACGACTTTCTCAGTTTACAAACCAAATTTTCTTTGTCAGGAACTTTAAAACCATCAGGTTGAGACATGTATATCTCCTCATCCAAATCACCGTGTAAGAAAGCAGTTTTGACATCGAGTTGTGCTAACTCAAGATCAACTGTGCAACTAAAGCTAGTAAAATACGAATAGAAGAGTGCTTAACAACTAGAGAAAAATCTCATTGTAATCTATCCCTTCTTGTTGTGCATAGCCTTTAGCTACCAACCTAGCCTTGAATCTCACACTGTCTGTTCCTGTAGAACCCTCTTTCTTGGTGTATACCCACTTGCAACCAATTGCTTTCTTTCCCTTTGGAAGTTGTACCAACTCCCAAGTTTGATTCTTTTGAAGAGACTGCATCTCCTCACTCATTGCATTCTTCCATTCTACACTTTCTGAGTTTCTCATAGCTTCTCTGTATGTAGACGGAATATCATCATCAACAACTGGAAGTGCGTATGCCACCATGTCTGTGAACCGTGCAGGTTTTCTAATCTCTCTTCTTGGTCTACTGACTGCAATGGAGTCTGGCTGCTGTGTAGACGCCTGAACTGGAGATCATCTGTAACTGTGTCCTCACCAACTGAATCATCTGTGAGACTATCACCTGTCTGAACAGGTATCACTGAAGTTACTGGAGCCTCAAACTCCACCTGTTGTGGAACACCCTTGGTCTTGTTCTCCTTCTGATCAACCTTATGCTTATTCTGAGTAAACATAACAGATTCATCAAAAGTAACATCCCTGCTTAGAATCAACTTCTTCGATGCAGGGCACCAAAGTCGAAACCCCTTCACACCACTACTAAAGCCTAAGAATATAGCTTTCTTGGCTCTAGGATCCAATTTGCTTTCTTTGACATGAAAATATGCTGGACAACCAAATACATGCAAAGAATCATAATCTGTAGCAGGTGCTCCAGACCATACCTCAATGGGTGTTTTACCCTCATTCGCAGCTGTAGGCAACCGATTGATGAGGTGAGATGCATATGAGACTGCCTCGGCCCAAAATGCTTTGTCCAATCCAGCATTGGACAACATACCGTACCTTCTCCAATAAAGTACGGTTCATTCGTTCTGCAACCCCATTTTGCTGCGGAGTGTCGCTGACGGTGAAATGTCTCACGATCCCTCTGCATGACATATTTGCATGAACGGGTCTGACTTGTACTCACCACCACCATTGTCAGACCTGAGCCTTTTAATTTTTCTATCAGTCTGAGTCTCAATCATCTTTTCCATTTCAGGAACACATCCAAGACTTCACTTTTGTGTTTCATGGGATACACCCACACTCGTCTAGAGAAGTCATCAACAAAAGAAACAAGCCAATGCCTACCACTCAAAGATGCAACTCTGGTAGGTCCCCATACATCTGTATGAACATAGTCTAGTATCCCCTCAGTGCGATGAATAGCTGTGCCAAACTTGACTCTAGTCTGCTTGCCCAGAAACCAATGTTCACAATCCAAGTTTGCAGGTCTTAGCACCTTTCAACAGTCCTTGCTTTACCAAACCTTGTAAAGCTTTCTCACCCGCATGACCCAAACGCATATGCCATAATTTTGTAGTATCAGAACCAACATCCTCTTTACTATCAGTGACTGTCGCTGCTCCACCTATGATAGTACTTCCATTCAAGAAATACAATTGTTCTGTCGGGTACCTTTCATCACTACCAATGCACCCATGACAACCTTTAGAACTCACCTTCCAAGGTAATTTTAAAACCTTTGGATTCTAAAGCACCCAATGAAATGAGATTTTTTCTTAATCTGGTACATATCGAACATCTGTCAACACTCTGATTGCTCCATCATGCAGTCTCAAACGGATTTTACCTATCCCTTTTGTTTTACAGGTATTATCATTACCCATAAAAACTGATCAACCATCCAACTCCTCAAAGCTGGAAAACCAGTCCCTGTAGGGACACATATGATAAGTGCAACCCGAATCTAAAATCCACTCCTCAGAATGGTGTGGCAATGATGAGCCAATCATTGCTAACTCAGTATCATCATATAACATGAACAACATTTGCTGTTGGATTCTTGTTGTCATTTTTTTTCAATATTGGACAATCCTTTTTCCAATGTCCCTTTTTTCGACAAAAGCACACTCATCCTTAGCAAGATTTCTTCTATTAGATGATGTTGATGCTCCTCTCGTCTTTGAACGAGACTTGTACCGATTACCAAATTTTCTTGTTTTGTGATCTGCCTCTAACTGTCAAAGCCTCTGACTTTGAGTATCGTTGGGCATGTTTGTCCTTTTTCCGATACTCATTATTGATCAATGCATTCCACAAGTTCATTTAATCTCTTTTTCCCATACAATAGGGTGGTAGTCAGATGATCATACTGCTCAGGCAAGGAATTCAATAACAATATTGCCTTGTCTTCATCCAAAATTTCAACATCTAAATTTTGCAAATCAGCAAGAATTTGTTATAAGCAGTTAAGTGATCAGTCATAGAAGTTCCTTCTTTGTAGTCGAAACGAAAGAGTCTTTTCTTGAGATAGAGACGATTCTCAACACTCTTGGTCATATACTTATCTTGTAACATCTCCCATAACTTCTTAGCTGAATTCTCCTTCATAACAATATTTCTGATCTTTGGCGAGACAAAGCCGAATGGTATCACACGCTTGGCGATTGATCTTCACCCAGTCTTTTTGCTCCATATCTGTTGGTTTCTCTTCCTCTAGAGCAATATCCAACTCCTGATGATACAGGACATCCATAACTTCGCATTGCCACATGCCGAAGTTGTTTGTTCCATCAAACTTCTCCACCTCGAATTTTGCATTCGAAACCATAGTTCTTGATACAGTTGAAGACTTAGAGGTTGAAGGTTCAGGGGACAATTTTTCTGACATCAGCTAAGCACTCAACAAACTGCACAAACAGTAATCTGCTTAACAATTGTTCTGCACAATGTAGCCCTGCACAAAACCTAGGGATCTACTACTGGCATCCAACCGATTACCCCTAACTCCTCACCACTTGGGTGGTTCAATCATACACATAGCAGAATAATGTGTAAATAAATGACAGTGATGGAAAAGTAAGAGAAAAGAGAACTCAGCTGATCTCCTTTTTACAAACGCCACTGCTTGGCGCTCACTGTTGATTCCTCCAGAAACCAGATCCACACCGGTCACTGTGTAGATCTCACTGCCACGATCGTATAGGCGAAGACGGATCTCAATTCCGAGTCCTGGTGACTCCGGAAACTGCAAAACAAATCTGGACCGTTGATTTCCGATCTGCAGGAGTACCTTAATCTGTAGTCCCTCGGCAATGGTGGTCTCGCGGGTGCACCTGAACTGGTGGTCCCGCGGGTGTACAGGAAATGATGGAGCTGCTGCGGACTACCCAAAATGGTAGTCCCTCGGGTGCGCAGGAAAAACTGTGCTCTTGCGGACCACAGAACCGAATTTTTTTTTTCTTCTTTCTCTCCCGATCGAATCCTGAAAAACGATCTGTTTTTTTTTTTTTTTCTCTCTTTCGCTGGAAACCCACTGGTGGGTTTCGCTTCTTCACAAACCAACGGCAGCCGCCGCTGCTGTCTTCTTCCGGCGTCTGACGCTGTGCCGGCCGTTCGCTGGAAAGGATTTGAAAAAAAAAAAAACTCTGCGTTGCCTCTAGCTGCTGGCTTCTCCTTCGGCCAACACCACTCAGATCTGCCGGTCAGTTATCTGCCTCAGATCTGATGTAACCCAGATCTGGCCGACTCCGGCGTGGCTGCTGCTCTAGCACCACTGCAGGCTGCCGTGCTCCTTTCTCCGGCTGCAGATGCAGATCTGCAAAATTTTTTTTTTTTTTTTTTCTTTCGCCGGCTGCTCCTCTGCGCTGCTTGCCGTCGCTCGCCGCTGCTCGGCTGCTGATCTCGCTGCTGCGTCGCCGCTGCTGCCTGGCCTCTGTTCGCCGGCTGCTGCAGCCTCTTGTTCCACCGGCCGACTTCTCTGCTCAGATCTGAGAAATCAGATCTGGGTTTTTCTTAAATCTTCTTCCCGGATTGAGATCTGAAAAAAACAGAAAACAGGTCTCCTTTGATCGCTGCTCTCTGTTCCAGGTCTTCCCGGATTTAGATCTTCTTTTTTTTTTTTTCGATCTCCGTTGATCGCTGCTCTCTGTTCCAGATCTGGCCACGGCAGGTCTGGCTGCCGATGCTTCTCAGTCTCAGATCTGAGCACCCAGCCTCTCTCGCCGCCGGCGATGGGTTTTTTTTTTTTCAATCTACTGTTCCGGCGTTCTCCGGCGGCGGGGATTCAGAAATCCCCTTTTGTTTGCCGTGGATTGAAGGGAACCCCCGGTGAACGCACTGTTCACAGATCTGAGAAAAAAAAATTCCAATGGAGCAATATCCTCTTCGGCCGACGTTCTGTGTGATTTGCCCGAAAATCCCGAGAAAATCGAACTCGAGCTCTGATACCAATTGTTGAGTATTCAGCGGAAAAAAATCAATCAATAAAGCAATCACACAATCAATAACACGCAGATTTACGTGGTTCGGCTAAAAGCCTACGTCCACGGGCAACACAGGGGAGAGATTTCATTATCACCATAATGAGAGGTTACAATGTGGAGACTATTATATCACTCTCCCTTTCCTCACCCTCACCCCAAATAAGGAGCAATTACATATATATAATGAAAGGCTAAAACTCACTAGCATACTAACTCAGTTATGGGCTAAATTAAATGGAACCATAAATACCAACTCAGTGATGGGCTGAGTTGGGCTGAGTTAAATCGAGCCACATATATCAACATTATATTCATTGAAATTTGAAAGGCCAAGCTCATGTAGCTGAAATGACCAAGTTATCATGAAATTTTACACACCAATATTCATGTATATATACATAAAAAAAATGATATTGCACCAATATTCATGTTTGTAAACATAAAATCAATGATACAAGTCCCATGATCCATTTCATAGACAATTTCTCCCAGTAGCATTGCTAGAAAAGCCTGTTGGCTAAATATTATTTATCATATTCCATGAATGTCATGATAGCTTACCCCGAGTTTTTTCCTCGTAATACAAACTAAAGGTAGAGAAACTCTGTTTCGGCCAACTCTTGTTTGGTAAATATCAACTTTGTAATGTTTGAATTGATACGTTGTTTTCTTCTAGGAAAAGTAGGCCTACATTGACTTGGATGGTTGTGTTGCAAGGGTTTTGTTCTGGGTTATTTGGGTAAGTGAGAATGAACATTTAATTACGCTCGTTGATTCAACTTTTAAAATATATATGGATATGTTTGTCATTTGTTGATTCCTCTTATGTGTACCGTTGTATAAAAAATGGATATTTTACTTTCTTTTTTAATATTTTTAATATGTTTGCTTCTTTGGTAATTACTCACTTCTCTCTGTCTCTCTACAGAGGAACTATGACGCAGAATCTTTATATCACAGCTTTAAGTATGACATCTGTGACCTTCGTTACTGCCATGGCAAATCTTACTCCTGCTATTACTTTCATAATGGCAGTCCCTTGTGGGTAAGGGTGTTACTATTCATTTTTATTTCCTTCCAAGTGGACTTGATTGGAAGTTCTTTGTGGCCAAGCTTGTATGTGATGGTTGATCATGCCATACTGAATTTTGGGAATAATTTACTTTTTAAGAATTTCTATACACATGAGATTCTTAAGGATCCTTCCGTAGATTCTTCAATGATGAATCTATACAGTTCACTACTGATTGAACTTGGTAATGACAGTAGTCTCTTTCTCAGGTTAGAGAAGCTTGCAATTTGGACAGCCTCTGGGCAGGCAAAGGTGTTGGGAGTGCTCATTGGGATTGCCGGCGCAATGATCCTCACCTTCTACAGAGGCTTACATATTAACCTATGGTCTTCAAAGATCAACCTGTTGGGCCCAAATAGTGCATCTCCCAGTCATATAAGGTCTAACCAGAATGCCTTGGGTTTGTTTCTTGCCATTGCAAGTTCTTTCTCTTCTTCAATTTGGCTAATAATACAGGTAATTCTGCCAAATTGCTCTCCATATCACTTTCTAGTATCCATGATTGACTCTATTTATTTATTTATTTTCAATTTCCTAACCTTGTCTGCATTTCATATTACAGGCTAAAATGAGCAAAAGGTACCCATGCCATTATTCAAGTATTGCACTGATGTGTTTCATGGCATCCATACAGTCGGTTATATTTGCTCTATTCATGGATCATGATTGGTCACAGTGGAAGCTCAGTTGGAATATTAGGCTCCTTACGGTCATTTCTTCTGTATGTTTCTTTACCTAACATTATTATATTAAAATTTTAAGATTTTTTTAGGGAATTTTGTATGTGTGAGAACAGAGACTATTCACCCTGTTGCCACTAATCTTATGAAGAGCAAGCTCTCCCAGCCTCTTCAGGATTGGCACTATGTTTTCTGTTTCATTATATGCTTCTATTCTTACGTAGGATACACAGATACATACATGTGCACGTGTATGTACACACTCGTAGGTCCAGCTCAAGGTCTCAAACCAACTGACCAACTGACTCGTGAGGCTCCACAGTATTCAAGCATTTATCTGAGAACTCTGGATCTCATCCCTATTAAATATATGAAACTTTAGAAGGTTTCATTTGTTCATATTTTCTACTCTTTAACTCCTTAGTAAGAAGGGTCCTTCTCTACACCTTTTGCATCTCAATGGGACATATGGAAATTGGTAGCTTCATTAAAATCCAAATGATCGAGAAGGAAGCAACTTATTCTGGTAGTAATGAATTAAAGTATGATTTTGTTGGGCAGGCTGATCGAGTCCCACATCGGTTAGTGAAGAGGAGGATCTGGGATATATAGTGGACTTGTGTCATTCCACCTAATAGACTAGTCGTATAGGCTGGATAGTGAGTTATATTAAGTGGTATCAGAGCTATGTCCCAAGCTACTGCATGTGAACTCAGAGGATCTCCTAGCCGAATGGGATGGCCCGTGACATTCTATCCACCGGAGAGCCTTGTTCAAGGGGGGATTGTTGGGTAGCCGAACGAGTCCCACATCGGTTAGTGAAGAGGAAGATCTGGGATATATATTGGACTTGGGTCATTTCACCTAATAGCCTATTCTCTTGGGCTGGATAGCCATTCCTAACAGATTTACACCATCTTTTCTCTCTCAGAAAGCATATATTTTGCAATTGACGTGCACATGTTAAATGCAGGGCTCTCTGGCATCTGGATTGGTTGTTGGAATGTTAGCATGGTGTATAAAGCAACGAGGCCCACTGTTTGTTTCTGTTTTTAGTCCCTTAACATTTATACTTGTGACTATACAGGGTTCCCTCTTGTTGGATGAGAATCTCTATCTGGGAAGGTATGAAAAATTATTACTTTTCTGTTAATTTCCCATTATAAAAATTAAGCAATTTAAGATATTCCTGCATTTCAGAATGATAAAAAAGGGTCAGGTCATGAAGCTGCATCATGGCTCACTGTTATGAAAATGAGCAAATTTGCTAGTTGTGCGCATTTCACTTTGGTCTACTATGACAATGAACTAGAATAGGTGACTCATCCTTATCGTATCGATGGTGATAATGGTCGCCGTCCTTTTGCTTAAACCAATATAATAAATTACTTTTGAAAACCAAATGTTAGTCTATCCTTTAACTAATTATCAAGTGAGATTGCAACTTAAACTTGGAATTAAATAACAATAATCATAATGTAGGAGATGCACACAATGGCAGCAAGGATACATAATATGGATTATATGTGGATGTTGACTTTGTTTCAGTTTCTTGACTTTTCAGCATGTTGGGAGCAGTTCTGATCATCATAGGATTGTACATAGTTTTGTGGGGAAAGTCTAAAGAAATGCAGAACTCTGTTCAGCTTCCGGAAGTCCCACTCGATGAGGTCTCTCATGAAGCTTTTGATCATGATAATGAAGATCATGAAAGTAGGTCACACAGGAATTTTGATATTGAATCCAAAATCTCCAACAAACAAGGCGTTGGGCGATCGTTAACAACTCATAGAGAAGAGCAGTAGGGAAAACAGAGTTATGAGTTTATCTTTTTTATTATATTTTTAAGAAGAAAAAAAAGTCTCTCTCGTTACAAAGATCTTAAACATGAAGCATTAAGAAATTAATAGAAATCTTCTCAGTTTGCACAATCTAATGAATAGAAGCGGACAAAATAATGAACTGAAACTAGATATCAAATACACACAAAGATATAGAGATTTTACGTGGTTCTCTTTCTATACATCTACGGATTCAAACCAGATCCACTATACTTGACCCCCGAACTGATCAGTGAGGATGTGATCACCAGTAAATATCTAACAATCAAACTCTACAAACCTAACATGTATTACTTGTTGAAATCCATGATTTTACATCTCGTCCTATTGGAATTTTTGGTGATTTAAGAACCCTTGTTTCATATTTCTTTGAAGCATTAGCACCAATGCTATCTACAGTAGTGGATTTGGTCTCTATACAATTTTTTTTTTAAACAAAGGTGTTGCAGCTTATTGGACTAATCCTTAGGGAATATAAACCTTCCGACCTAAATACACAAGATAAATTAAGTTCAATGGGAAATGACCCTTTGGGGTTGAAACGAATGCAAGAGCCCACTCAATACTTCGATTTCCTAAAATCATGGCCAGGCGTAGTCCAATAAAATCCAACAAAAATGGGTCAAGTGATAAATACGACTATGTTGTCATTGTTCTTAAATTTTGTAAAAAATGGGCTGTGTTTAGTTCAAGTGACCCATCCAGCTAAAATTTGCTCGGCATGTTAAATATGGAAGTTGTTTTATATCTAAATAATGCTGACATTTTCTAGAATAAATATTTTAGTATATAATCATCGGATTGGTCTTTACAAGGAAAATTTGTAAATAAATATTTCATAATTAGATTAGAACAAAAGCATCATCAGATAGGGTCAAAACCCCATGTTTGAAGAGTAAAAAATTAAAACAAAAATAGTATAAATATAAATTTAAGAAGAAAATTAAATATAGAAACTAGTTTTGGTATTGCAACTGTGATTAAAATTGGATCATACTTATGCCATGGGTATTCATAAAAATAAGTTGCAGATTTATTTTTTCATATCGAGTTAATATCAATTACATAAATTTACAAAAGAATCATTTTAATAATTTAGTTCTATCATAAAATGAATGAACAATATATAATGGGTAACGATCCTTCCATGAATATTTTGTGTAATCGGATACGGGTTTTACTGTAAATTGAAAATACAGTAAATTTCATGTTGGATTTCACAAAATACCCGTGAGAGAATCGGTGTCCTATATAATACTTATGCTAGTGTTAATAAACTAAGGCAAAGTAGTTCCTCCCTTTTTTTTTTCACAAGGAGGGGCTCTTCTGTAACCAGACATGAAATCATTATCATATTACCATAAAAAATTATTAACAAAAAAAAAAAACCCATGAAATCTTGGATCATCATTCATAAACTGGAATTTACTAATGTAATAGATCAATTATGTTACCAAATTTCTCCAACTACTAAACCTATAACAATAATAATAGAAGCAACATATAGCCCCCATCCTAAAGATATGTACTAAACAAAATAAAACCATTAAATCTCAACCCTAGTAGAATTATATGGCAACCTAAGTAATTCAAACATTTATACATGTGGCAAACGATAGGTCCCACTGGCCCCACCAAAAATTAACAAATCTAAGTGTCTCTGTTTTCTGGTGCTTGTGCTACGATGTACAAATGCTTGAATCAATTGATTATTTAAGGAGTCATGAACAAGAAATCTCCATGATCAGGGAAATTGTTACTTGAATTGTGATGGATCTGAGGCAGTAAACCTTGCATCTGATGCGGCAAGCCTGCCTGAAAAGCCACCTGATCTGAGGAAGAAGAAGAAGAGGAGGAGGGACCCATCATCATGCAGGGATGAAATTGTGGGGTTGAATACATGGCCAACCCAAAACGACCGAAATCTGGATGATGGTGAAACATGTTGAAGGTTGCAATCTCCTTCTTCAGAATCTCACTTACTCGATCACACATCGAGTGATTCGACAGAGGCAACGGAAAGTCGTCGACGATGTTGCCGGCGTCGAAGCTTTGGAAGTTGGCAACGTTGGTCATTGAACCACCACAGTACATGGGATTCAAAGAAAACTCCTCAGATTTCATGCAAGATAATGGAAGTGCATGAATCAAACCATCATCTGGGGTGATTTGCAAGTGACCCAGATTCAGATTTGGTGACATTTCATTCTCTCTGCTCTCCAACTTCTTCTCAAACCTGAGCAATTCAATTCTCTCATCCAATTCTTTCATCTTCAGAGCCAACTTCTCCTCAAAATCCCACAACCCCGCCGCCGGGAAGCTACCCAACTGAGCATCAAAAGAATGAAGAAGAGAGAACAGAGTGTTGCTGTTCTCTGTTTTTTTTCGGTGGATCTCTTCTTCCATCCTCTTTATTGCATCCTTAAAATATCCTGAAACACTTTGCTTCCTCTTCTCTCTTTCTTCCTTGCTCACACTTTGGTATCGGTTGATGATGCATTGAACTCGGTCGTCGTTCTCCGGCCATGTTTCTGGCTTCCTCTGCAACTCGCCGTCCGGCCCATGAACGATCATGCAAACGTCGATGTCGCATAATGTACTGAGTTCCAGTGCCTTCTTCTTCAGCCCTTTCCTCCTCTTCTGAAAGGTAAGATTGCGAGATTTCTGGTATTCAATGAACTTCATGGGAACCTTGGCACGACCCATCTTCTAGAATTGAAAAGATAAGGAAGAAATTATATATAGAATGAGGTTCCCTTCCTCGATTTATCAAATATATATTAATCTCTTGAAATTTCGAACACATTAACCAAGGAAAGTTTGTAAATTTGATTTCAACAGGACAAGCATATTTGACACGATCCCGTTCACACTACAGCGAGAAATCTGGAATTTAGATGACAAGAAATTTTCGGTCTTGTTATTTTTTTTTTTTTTTTAAATCATTGTTTTGAAAATTATAATGTCAATTGAATTTTTCTATCTAGATTCTTATAATTAAACTCATGGGTCAAATCATTTTGAATTTCTCTTTTAAAAATACATTTTTATATTTAAAATATAAAAAAATGTAAAAATCATGATTTCAAACCATCTCATTTAAAGGGATTTCTTTCAATAATAAATAGGCAATAAGTTATAGATTAATCCTTTTGAAACAATAAATAGGCTGATTCGTTGTTCAAATAAATAAATAAAAATTTAGAAAAACTCATCGACAAATTTAATTTGAAATTCTATTGAGTCGAGTTTATTCCAACTGATTTAAATTTTTTAAATTATGGATTAATAAAAAAACCCACTAATGTTCCAATGGTGATGATGAATAGACTAGTTGTGTGGAAGAAAGAACAATTTCACTTATGAACACTAATTCCACACCATTCAAGATTAAATGATCATTAAATGACGTGATTTTGCTCAAACATTGTTTCTTAAATGTTGAACTGAAGTACTAAAGATAGATTGTCTTCCCATATTACTTGATAATGATTACCAAGAAATCATCAAAATTAATTAAAAAGTCATGATTTTACTCTAATTATTGTCATTTCTTATCATGTTATAACCTCTTTCGATCCCTATTTAAAATGCGAGTGAATGTAATTTTAGCTCAAATTATCCAATGCCTATTTATCAGAAAAACTTATTAAGAAAAGAAAAGGTAAAATAAAAATATAGAAGAAAATGGAAAATAGAGAGGAATTTTCTAGAAAAATAAATTGCAATAAACGAAGAATGTAACGAAAACAATGGAAGAGTTAGGGGTGCAACTTGGGCCAGGCCCAACCCATACCAACCTGGACACAACTAAAAAATTTAGAGCTTGACTCTTCTAATTTAGGGCCCGGACTTGAATTAAGGTTAAAAAATGGCGCTACTTGGAGACACTCGACTTTTTTGTCTTTACATATCAATTTTTAGATTTTTTAGGGTGAAATTATCATTCTGCCTATAATTTTTCACTCATTCGAACGAACTACCCATTCATTTCGGCATTCATTCGAATGAGCTGAACAATATTCCTTGTTAATGTTGTCCTGCACAGTAAGTATTATTTAAATAATAATTTTTTAAAAAAACTTTAAAGTTATTTTTTAAGCATTGTGTATTTTCAAAATTTCTCAAATTGAATATCCGGACTAATTACGATAACCTAATAAAATTACTTTAAGACTTCAAGGTCTTTTGACACTCCCAAATATTAAAACACAGTCTTTTACAAATAAGAGTATCTCTCGGCTATGCCGAAAACACATTTGAGAATGTCAAAATACCTTAAAGTCTTAAAGTATTTTTATCAGATTATCGTAATTAGTTTTAATATTTAATTTGAGAAATTTTGAAAATACACAGTGTTTAAAAAATAACTTTAAAGTTTTAAATGAGATTTTATCATTTAACTAATGCACTATGTATTACTGTATCATTGTCAACGTAGACTATTATTTTTTAAGTACTGTGTATTTCCAAAATTTCTCAAATTGAATATCCAAACTAATTATGATAACCTAATAAAAATACTTTAAGACTTCAAGATTTTTTGACATTCTCAAATGTATTTTCGGCACAGCCGAGGGATACCCTTATTATAAAATACTGTGTTTTAAGCATTTGAGAGTGTCAAAAGACCTTAAAGTCTTAAAGTATTTTTATCAGGTTATTGTAATTAATCCGGATATTCAATTTGAGAAATTTGGAAAATACACAGTACTTAAAAAATAACTTTAAAATTTTAAAGAAAATTTTATTATTTAAATACTATTTACTTTGTATATCCTGTAGTATGAACGAAGGAACAGGGTGAATAGTAATATGTAATACTGTTCAGTACATTCGTTCGAATGAACTAAATTTCATTTCATCATAATGAGTGAAAAATGTAGTGACAGAATGGTAATTTCATCTTAAAATCCAAAAATAGATAGAGACAAAAAAGTCAGATGTCTTAAGTCGCACCTAAAAAATGAGGGCATTGCATTGGTGGAGCCTTACTTAACCTAAAAATTCAAGTTAAAATCTAAAATCTATGATATCTTACATATATTTTATTGATTAGAAATAAAATAATAATTTGGGAACAATTAGTGGCTATGATGATGATTTGTAATTTTGTATGTTAGGAAAATAATTTTGATTCCAATGATTAACTTAGGACAGACCCGGCCAGACAAGTTGTGCTATTCTTATATGATTAAAGATATTTTTTTATCATTTTTACTTAATTTCAAGTGAGTCTGCCTATTTTAAGTTTGACCCTACCAAGTCTAAAGTTAAAACCTTTGCTTCCATTGTTTAAATCCGAGGTTGACATGACTAATGAACTGAATCGGACTCTTGTGAGAGATGCATTTCTTAAAATGAAAAATTGATCTGAGTTAGAAATTTTGGGTCAAGTTAAGTAGAGGAGTCTCAAACCTGAATCGGACTTAGTTTAAATTAAAAATAACAATTAATTAATTTTTTACTTCTTAATTTTAGTCTATATACTCTATATAAAGTTAAAAAAATTACTCTACTCCTTCAATTTTTCATAGTCGAATAGACTCACATAAATGGAAAATCCTCTAATCTTTTATTTCTTAGTGAAAATTTTTTTTTTAGTTTTTAATATTTTTTTATAGAATTTGAGTTGGATCGAATTAGATCAGTAATTTGAACTCATTTTATCTTAAATTCAACAAAGTTGGGTCAGGGGTCAGATTAACTTGAAAATTTCTCAACCTAATCCGATCCAAATTCACTAAGAATCTTTTGTATTCTCAGTCAGATCCGGTTGACCTGATCCGGCTCGGTTGACCCGACCCGAGTTTCACCCTTAGACCAGACGTATGCGACCCGAAGTAAACCCGGACTAATGTAGAGCCTTTCTAAAGAGTGGGTCTAAGCCTTCTTACAGCTGTCAATTCCAATTCCAAACATCCACGTGCCAGTTCGAGTTGAAACATGGTCCCCCCTGACCTTTTCCAAAATATCACGAGCTTATCAATACGAGAAATTGAAAATCCAGACATATCCTTATCCTAACTTCCTAAGACCCAACTACTCGTTTTGCTTGCCGAAGTAAATGGAAAATAGTACGAAACTTGCACCAACGACGAGATTCGAAAATATCGACGGTATCTCATGACACGCACTTAATGGTAAAGACAGAGAGATCGTCCGAATATTCTAATCCGAAATTTTGTTCCTCTCTTTTATATCTCACGGGGACGAAGCTGCATAAAGATCCGGGAAATAGAGCGCTAAGAGAGAGAGTTCCGAGGGTGGATTTGGATTTCCTAAACTTATATTGGCATTAAAGATAACGGTAGCAATTTTTACATAGAATTTTCGTGTAATCAAACATAAAAATGAGTGGATTTCTCATTTTATCATTTATCATTTATCCTTTTATACAGATAACTTAAAAAAAATGTCAAAAATTTGTACCTAGTGAGCCGATCATTTCAAAATGGTGAAAAATGATATAATTTTCACTTAAAATCAATCATGAAATTCATAAAATTCAAAATATATGAATTTTAATAGCATGTTTGTAGAAATCAGTCGAAAAATGATCTCTTTTAAAAGTCCAACTCAAATGCATGAAAAACCCACAACGAACCAAAACTCACCGTTTTGGAGTGATCGGTTCACCTATAATTCATTTTTTAAGTTATCCGTACAACATGGATAAAGGATAAAGTGGAAAATCTACTCATTTCTATATTTAATTATACAAAAATGCCATGTAAAGATTGCTATCTAAAGATAAATGCTAATTACTCATATCATGAGTACTTTGGTACTTTAGTGTAATTTGAAAATTATTAAATTAAAATTACAAAATTTACCATATTATGAATTTTTTTGGTGGTTGAGTTAAATTAAAAAGATTCTTTTAGCAAAACTCAATATCAATATTATTCTTTAAATGGGTTGATATATAGTTTGATATGTTTCATATAGACATATCGATAGTCAGTCAATTAAGTTTACTCATTTATAATTGTATTTGAATTAAGTTTATCCATTTAATAAATAGATAAAATATCATAAACCCATACCCATTTAATTAAAGAAAATCGTAGGATCTTAATATTCCATCATGATAGTTAATACACTACAAAGTTAGTTAATCACAGAGCCTAGTTTCTTAATCCATCATACATCATGGTGTATCTTAATTAAATAGTGAATAGTTAGTATAAATGATTGATATTAAGATCCATTAACAATCAATCATTAAAAAATTAATATTTAATTAAACCCATTTATAAAAATTATCTATGCCTTATCCACTACCTTGTCATCAACCTCATTTAATCACTTGTGATAGAGTTCACGAATAAGATATTTCAGAAATAGAGGTTGAATCAGATAATCGGGTTGCTCATTGGATAGAATCATATTTGCAACTCAAAAGAATCACTTCAATTTATATATCCATTTTATTTTTTGAATTTATCTATATAAAAAACATTTCAAAATACATACAAAAATTATTTAAATTATTTTGGTAAGTAACGTTATATTCTTTTCTATGAGTGATACCATCTATTTTTAGAAAACACGAGTGCTCGAAGATATCTAAATACCATGCTCTCCCTCTAATCTCAGATTTAATAAATTAAGAGATTTTAAAGGGTATCTCAATATAATATAATAAAAAATCAAATAAAAATGAGACCTTGTAAATGAATGATTTTATCTTGTACTGTAAGATCAATCTCTCGTCTCTACTAATCATTCCTAACTTGAAAATAATGAAACCATAGTTGAAAAGTCTGAGCAGCACACAATTTCGACGGTGGGGATGGGGCCAACTTTATCCATGGCGTTCAAACTTGGACGACTTTCCTCTCCTCGGAATTACCCAAACTCAAAAGCAAGCCCTTTTTCCTATTTGAAGTTCAGAGTTGAAAGGAAGGGGCATTTCTAGATTACAGAGAGAGAGAGAGATGAAGAAGATTGCAGCTTTGATGGTTGTTTTGTTGGTTTTAGCGACTGAGATGGAGAAGGCCGAACCTTCTTCCGCCGATTGCGACGACGCATGCTCCACCGGCTGCGTTAACAGAGATCGTAAGTGCTTTTCACTTCTAATTTTGATTTGATTTTCATCTCACCTCGTAATTAATCATCCTAATCAGTTTTGGAAGCTAATTTGAACTGATGCAGCTACTTTTCTCAATAAATGATAGATCTAGTCCTTACTGATATTTATGATATAAATATACATCACCGCATACTCTCAAATTTAATTTTATTAGAGTTTTATTAAATAAAGAGTTAATTAAAAGGATTCCTTTTGAAATTTAATGGCAATAAGTTCTCCTGAATTAGAACTGTATTCATCCAATTATGTTCATCGTTAAATTAGGATTCATCTTAAAAAAATTGGCATTAACCATCAACCACTTGAAAACCATAATGTCAAGAGTTAATTAGTCCACTGAATTTCGCAAATTCTCTGCCATTACACCTTTTTAAATTATTTAAAGTTTTTAAAAAATCGAGATTACTATTTGGGATATTAATTACTAATTGTAGTTTGTTTTAATGCTTTTCAGCTCGGCTGTCGTCCCGTTGCGAGCTCAAGTGCCAAATCAAATGCGGTCCAGGTACTCTTCTCACATTCTTCCCCTTCTTTTCCTTTCATTTTTGGTTTGATAAAGCTATCAAACATAGTGGAACTCCCACTAGAGCCCATTTTCTATCAACGTCTAGTCTAATTCTTTTGAATTATTTTGTTATAATACGGATATCTCCGCTCTATGTCATAGGTGAGATTAATCCTACATATATATTATACATGAAACTAATTGCAAGTCTCGTATATGAGGTAAGTTCAGAAGGCGTTGAACTCAAGACCTCTGATCTACAGAAACTCAAAAAAAATTGGGTGGCGCGATCCAAGTTGACTCAAGTCGATAGGACTTTGGGTAGAGTACGCTGACAAGTATTATCAAATTTTCCTAAATTGAGTTGGAAAACTCACCTCAGTTACTCAACTCAATAACATTTCAAGTATGAGTTATGTTTCAAAATAGATGGACTCCATGAAGTTCTTGAATTTGACCCATTTCTATATTTGTTTTACACTGCCACTTTGTCTTAAAGTTTTTGGGCAGAGGTGACAGTGGTTGATTATAGATAATAATATAAGTGACTTGACTCTGTTTGAATTTTTGACTGATAGAATCCAACCTAAATTTCTGTTAAAAAAAAAAATTGAAAATAATAAAAATTATATTTTTAATGGAAAATGAAAGATAAGATGATTACTCTTTCATATGGGGTTATTAGGCTATGGAAAATGGAAGCTAACTAAGGTGGAGTGACCTAAAACCAAAAGGTAAAAAATGTTGACCTTAAATAGTGTTTTTAATTTCAGTCAGGTTTGGGTCCAGGACCCCTCAACTTAAACCTGACTCAGATTTGTTTTGTGTCTGATTGAGTCAATTTAATTTTTTTTTCTAGATGTGCATGACTTAAACTTGAATATTTAGAGTCGGGTTTGTGGGTCGGGTCAGGAATCACCACCACAACCAACCCAAGCCAAGGAACTTTGTAAAAGTTCAAATATTATTGGACTAATGTGGGTCTGTCTAGGTCTCTCTCTCTGTCGAGAAGGACCCAATTTAATGTACAGTTATTTTGCTAAAGAAAAGATGTTATTTGCTATTTTTTCTTTTAACCATTGATAACTCTAACAAAATTAAGACTATATAACTATGATATAATAGAATTGACAGCTCATCCTTTCCTTGTTTTGGCCTAACTTGTTGGGTTCTCTTCTGCTTTTTCTGGTCGGGTTTGATGATTTTAAAAATTATTGCTCAGAAGCTAAAAATTAGCCAAAACTTATGGCATGTTGTTAACATTTCTTTTTCTTTTCCCGAGCTTAATGGTTTCTTCACTCGTTCAATTTGAACTGGTTTTTGAGATCAACTGCCAAAACAATTTAAAAATAATAATTAAATAATAAGCATAAGAGGTTGAACCAGTCAAGACCATCATCAATAAGACGAGCAGTCAAATTTGTGTTTTCTTCTTGATTCAACACGAGTTTCATGAATTTTAATCTAACATTTTCATAATCAAAATATACAATTTTTTATGATGTCAGAATTTATATATCATGGTGTACAAGACTAAAAAGCCTAACAAGGTTGGCCTAACGGTTAAGATGTCCACCTCATGAAACGGAATATTGAGTTCGATTCATGCTCAACCTCAATGGGCCACTTCCTGTAGACTTAACCAGTATGTGTGCCCATTGGGGTTATGGGTATATTGGGCTTTTTAGCCCTTCGAGCTGGCTTTACACTGGACATTTCCAGCTTTGCTTACCTTATGCCCTCAAAGCCCAGCCTGCTGAGCCTATTGGCTGCTACCTTCACACCAATTGAAAATTTTAGAATTGGACAGTGAAGATTTCCTTTGAAATCCCTTCATTTATACATGGGAGGCATCAAATAAATGGTCTGGATCAATTGAAATTATGTCCAAGTTAGTGTAATCATTGGAATGATTAGGAGCAGCTGCACTTAAGTTGTTGATGAATGATTATTAATGTATTTTCTATTGTGCAGATGGTCTTGTTACTGAAACAGGCAGAGGTTAGACATGGTATGTGCTATGATAAACTGCAGAGATGAGTTTCAGCATATTTCTTATCAATAAAATAAATGTTATACAATGTGTTCAACAATAAAATCTCTGTACAATTTGTTCCCTCTTATTCTGGCACAAAAATATGGAAAATCTGCAATCTGTTTCAATCTTTATGCATGGACTTTGTTGATGTGTTTCTTCCATGATTTGTAGAAATTCATGGAAAAGGAATTTTCCAGAGGTAGGGCCGTTGTCAGAGCTGGGCTAATTACATCCCCAATCCAACCCATTAAACTGCGAGCTTAGATCGGGCTTAGCACATTACAGAATGTGGAGCTTTTCGTGTTGGACTTTACAGGCTGATCTAGCCTTTCGGGCCAATGTTCTCTAGGACTAACCCACTTAACCATCAATCTTGAGCCTAAAAGAATCACTTAAGTATCCAGATTTACATGTCCAGACGAGGATAGGGGCTTGTCTTATCTGCCTATCTACACAAATCATATGATTATGAACAATACTATTAAAAGTAATCTTTTCTATCTTTTCAAAAAGAAAGGGGAGAAAATTTGTAATGACCAGACCCGAATACAAGCTTAGGGTCCAACTCAGCAAGAAATTGTCCGCTCTGGCCTTGCACTCATGCGAGCCCGCACGGATTTAGATTGGGCCTGACTCAACAGGGATAGGCCCAAAACGCGTTTGCTAAGTTACCATGGGTGGCTACTTATAAATCCCTGAAGATTTATCTCCACTTCCGATGTGGGACTCCACACCCACATTAGAGCCGCACTACACATCTGCTGGACACTCAGGCCCCCCCTTTCACGGGCAGGGTATCACAAAATTAGTCCAAAATTTAAACTTAAAACAATGCTTGTTGGCTTTGGCTCAAAAGGTCTTTACTAGGCCAGATTGATTATGTGTAAGGCCCAGCAGACCTGGTTAACTTTCGTTTGAGGCTTTCTCAGTGTATGGGAGAGCAGAAAATGGAGAGAGAGAGAGAGAGATGGTGAAGAACAAAGAGAGGACATAGGGTTAGAGGGTTCGGTATCCTCGTAATAAGTTGTCCAGAATTTTCCAGATGTAGCCTTCGGTGAACCACATAAAATCTGTGTGTCATTGTGGTTTGTTTGATCTCTGTGATTGCTATTTTCGATTATTGTTTGATCAATTTCCTTACAATGCTTATATTATTGGTTATATGAATGGAAAGTGCGACGATGTGGTCATCTCACTTCTAGTCTTGAAAAATTCATGGTTCTCAAGCCGGGTTAGGATGGTAATTTTATTTCGAGGCTGCTTGAGCACAGTGAGAAATTAATATTGCTGGCTTTAAATTAAAACACAGATTGGCTGTTCTTGGGTCTGAACAGAGAGCCATTTTACCGTTGGGTAAATCCATCCAATGTTTATTACGTAGATATGTTGAGATCATTTTCTTCAACTTCCTAAATCCTCTAAAGATTCATTACCTGAACACTCTGCAGTAGAAACAGATATATTGTAAGCGAAAAGGAGGAGAGAGAAACAAAAAGTAGAGGAAAAAAAAAAGAGAAAAATAAAGGAAAAAAGTTCAGGTGATTCTTCCTTTCTGGTCACCATAGAATTTGAGATAAAGATCTTATTTCTACTACTATTATCCCTACAAATTCAATACACGTTCATTTCTAATCAGCTCACTGATGCTAACCCACTGGGTGACTTACAATAACTTTGAGGCCATTGAATGTGTTGGCTTCAACAAGTTTATCCCTACCCATGAATTCCAAGCCTGCTCCACCCCTTACAAGATGTTCTTGGAACAAAAATTTCACTTGAAATTTGATAGTTTCGACGTCGAACGATAAATCCTCTGGCTGAAGAATGTCATGGCATATCTTTTGCCTCTGGGCTCTCTTTAAGATCATCGACTGTAGATTGTTTGATAGTTTGCTCCTTGCTTTTCCCCCACAAAACACTGTAGAGACCTGCAACCATCAATAATCCTCCAAGAACACTGCAATGACAGCATAAATTCAACAAGTGAGTTCTAACTCAGATAAAGAACAGTGATTTTATATGTAAAATGTAACTAGAAAGATATCTATTTAATGATAATCACCTTCCCAAACTAATCAATTCGCCCAAGAAAAATGTTGAACAGATTATGGTGATGACTAGAGCCAATGGAGTGGACATGGCCAAGAAAACAGGGCCCCTCTTCTCAATGCACCAAGCCTGTAAATAGAAGGTTATGCCGGTGACACAATTCCCTGTCATGAAAGAATTTGTCAATCTTACTTCTTTAGTCATTGTAAAGATACAATAAATTCAACATGTAAGGGTTTGCTTGGCGGTTTGATTTTATTCAGTGTGTGTGGATTGAGAGGTTTGTACATGTCCTAAGGATTTAATCAGGTGTTCTAACATGTCTGAATATCTTAGACTTAAAAAAAAAATAATAAATTCAAACTACAATTAGGGATTTTTTTATCATCCTAACTATTTATGTGGGTAGTGTTTAGTTGAATGTTTGGACTAAGAACATTCAAAAGAAAGGAAAAGAAGTAGAAAAGATAAAGTTGTATTAGCCTATATGAGTCATGTCTACAGTCTTGAGTCTATCTTAATTTTAGAATAATAAATATGAATATAATATTAGATCCTTAAAATGACAAATTTAATGAATATGGTTATTGAACTCTTAAATTTCATTATTACAAGGATATCTAGATAAAGAAAAAATTCATTTAAGAGTACTACAAATTGAAATCAAGGCATTATCACGAACTTTTTGGATTCATAATAGACCCAATTGATCTAATCTCTCATATCTAATTTTATCCATTGCAACCATATCTAATTTGAGCCTAATTCAACTTTTACATTTTATTAGTCTATAGTTTAAAAATTTAAAGGTCTTAAATAAAGAATTTCTCTCATTTAATCAAAATAAAATTTTATTAACTCATAGCAAATCAAGACCTTTTAGACTCAAATATATCCACCAAATTATTACATGAAAATCTATATGATTTTGGACATAAGGATTTCACTGTCACTACCAACATGTAAGATTTAACTGTGATTATCAATATTAAGCAAGATATATCCCCAGATTTAGTACTTACTTCAGAATTTGTAATCTCCAAAAGCAAAATAGAATCCACTTTGAACGCATTTGGGCCCCCTAATACGTGTCAAGTTCTACCACAAGTCACATCAGTTGTGGGTCCCAATAATTTCTAGTTTCCTCCAATTTCGGCTGACAATGAATACTAGCTTTATTAATGATGTGATTTGATGAAAATGAAAGAAAAGACAGCTTAAAAAATACTTAAAATGTTATGTATCCTCTGATTGTGGGGAAAGATTTGGTGTCCAATGGAAGGGTGAAATAGAAAATTTCTTGTCATGAAGTTAATGTAAAATTTATAATTTAATATACAAATTGTGGAAAGTTTATGGAAATTTTAATTAAAATTCTTAAATTATAAATGAGTTTTATTAAATTGAACTTCTTATAAACTGAAAATTTTCTATTGTTTATATTTTTATATTTTTGTTAAATTTAATACTAACAGTAGTTAAGAGGGCTAATATGCTGTGTGTATCAATATCAGTCTTTCAAAAACTATATAGCAGATATATTATGGATATAGATTTTACAACCATGAAAAGAAAGCTATAATTAGACAAAGCATTGTAGCAGACGAAAAATTTAAATGCAGTAGAAAACTCCTTCTCTCAATACCTAAAATGGAAGCAAAGTATGTTCGAAGGGTAAATTTTATAGGGGTTATCTCTGATAAGAGTTACTTTGGATATTATAAATATTGGGAAAGGAGGGCTAAAAAAAAAAAACATTGAATTACAGAATGAAGTTATAGAAGAGGGTAATAAAACTGTCTTAAATATTTTTTTTTTTTTTTTAATTTACGTGTGGAAAACCGCAGGAAATTCAGAGAAAAAAAAAATATTTTTAAAAACTGCTCCTATATTTTACTATTAGAACCATGTAGAAATATTCTTTGAACAAGACAACTTGTGATAAAAATGAAGAACAATTTATGAATAAAAAAAAAACTAACTCAGGGTATTTTCAATTAATTTAGAGAGTCTCATACAATAAGATGATACAAGTTATCAACAGCAAGAACCATCAATAAGAACTGATGTCTTTCTAGGAATGACTTGACTTTCTTTTTTCTTTATGAAGTTGATAAACACCAGATTTTGCTTTTGACCACTTTTGGTTAAACAATCTAAAGCGAGCTTATTTTATAATGTTTGAGTGATCGTGGAATGAATGTGACATTCAGATCTTCATCACAATATTGATGATTGGACTCAGTTTAACAGTTTTATCAAATACTTGGATTTCAATTCTAATCAAGCCAAGCTCATTTTTTCTTTAATTTATCTAAGTGACTCGTTCGACTCAAAATTCAAAAAGTCCGAGTTTCTCAAACAAGTTAAAGTTCATTGTCACTGATTTTTTCAACACCCGTCTCGATCATCCTTCCAATGTATCCAAAGGAGATTTGTCAGCCAAATTAGATAAGTTTACTTTATCTCTATGTATTTGCATCTTTTGGTATCTCTTTATCTATTAATATATAAAGTATTTTGAAAATGAAATAGATAAATTTGCAGATATAAAATTAAAGAAATGGTGAATGATTTGTGCTTACGCAGTATGCAACGGCAAGCAATCTAATATCTAAACCCAACTTCCATTGAGAAGGATTCCTCTCTGAGGCAAGAGCCATGAAAAACGATTGAACGCAACTGAGCAGGCACTGGAGAGCTGTGAATAGAAGCTTGGAAGGGTAAACTTTTAGAACTTGGCCCTGTATCCAAACAAACAAGTAGTGTTTAAAACGTTTCTGCAAGTTTAGAACATGGTCAAAGATGGATGAAAATGACTAAGAAATTATATGATTGGATAGATTTCATTGTCCAGGTTCATGTCAAAGTCTTTTCAAACTTAAAAATGGCTCCTAGTTTTCTATTGGATTGCATGGTCAAACAAGTTCAAAGTGGGTAAAATGATTGGCATTGCAATTTGACGTGTACTAGATTGTATTATATTATTATTTACAGGTGTTAAACAATTAATAGTTTAGATGATAAATTGATAACGATGTTGTGAAGTGGCAAATGACTTGCTACATCGTCTAATTTGAAAAATAAATAACTTTATATAATACTTGATGCACCATTGTCTCTAATATTAGCTTTTGAGAGTGGGTTCTACCTCAAAAATGTTATTATATTATGGTTTTCTAACATGGTATCAGAACATGTTCACGTAAAAGAGGGTGAGCAGCTGCTGCACGTGAGGGCAGGTGTGAAGTGGCGAAAGAGTCTCAGATCTTTTAATTTGAGAAATCAATGACTCTATATAACGCTTAAGACACCTTTAGAGTCTATGCAAATATATTGTAATGGTATTAGGATGTGTATATATACAAGAGTTACCTGCAAGACCAGCCAGAGTCCCCAGAGTATGTTGGCCGTAAGCATGAGGAAGGTTCCTATTATCCAACTTTTGCTAGAATGGACATGATGTCCTCTATCCATATTGTTGCTTGTATTGCTTAAAGGATGACTATGATGATAAGAGAATGAAATGAGGCCCTTTGTAGAATGCAATGGTTGCATCACCAGCCAAGCAAGCTGCTATTCCCACCACCTTTGCCATCCCATTCATGCTCTTCATCTTCAGAACTTCCATCCTGTTACATTTCAATCACATTGTTGAAGCATGAAAAAGTTTTATTGAGTTTTTTTTGGTATCGAGTCTAAAATCTCAACCAAATTATTTAATCAAAACCCCACCAGGCGAGTAGTCTAATGATCTCTCTGGCGTGGGTTTGCTTCCCATGTCTTAAGATCAATTCCTGACTACCATGTGATAAGTGAGGGGATTAATCCTGTTGGATAAATACTTCAAGGATACCCTCGCTATCGGAAAAAAAAAAGGTACAACTTAAACAGTTCCAAGGGCAACTATTTTCGCCTATCCAAAATTGGTACAAAGAAAGATTGATAAAAATAATATGTAATCATATACTTAATATTAATTTAACAATTTTTTTTTAAAATATAAGTTTTGTTAGGTAAATTTTCAAATTGAATTCGAACCGGATGACACCAGTTTTGAGTCTTACCTTAAGGTTAGGTCAGTTTCAAAATATCTATTTTTTTGGACTTTTTAGATCAAATGTAGCTCCAAAGATAAATCTTGGGAAGATTTGGGCTAATAAAAATACAACCAAATCCTTAAAGAGAGTGAATCACTCGTCGTCATTTCTCCAGTAGTGATTATAGTGTTAGAACCATTGTAGGACCCATGGGTAAACATGCATACGTGGAGAGTCATTAGATTGAAGGGCCCACCTTGAAAGGCCTATGGCCAGATATGGCGATCATTGGATAATTGTAACCTTTGATTCAAAAGAAATATATACTATGAGATTGTCATTGGTATTTTGCAGAGATGTAAATAAGTTTCGTGCGAGTTGCGAAGTTGACAAAAGGTCCTACATGCTGGACTGAAAAATTAATGACTCTATATAATACTTGAGGTACTTTCATTTTTCCAACTCAAGTTCTTTTCTTTATCACAAATTGGATCAAGAGTAATCTACATTTCCCAATATTTACAACGTGATTTTGCATCCACATCTCTAATTAGAGTAGGAATGGTTATTTGAGCATTCGGGGGATTGAGAAATTAGCAACATTATTCAATATATATGATGGGTGATCAACTTTAAAGACGAATCTAAATCGATCTAAGTAGAGCTAAACAATTCATATAAACTTATAGATCCTATCCAAATGAATGCTATTCAAAGGAGAAGATAGGTGGATGAAACACAATAATTTTGGTATTTCACTTTGACAATGTGTTGGTTTGATCATTGTAAAATTAGGTCATATGTTGATTTATGAGATAGAGATATGAATCTATTAGCCATTATCAAACATAAATTTTAAAAAATCGAAAGAAGATTAAAAAATAATAATTTACCTCAATAGAACAGCCATGAAAAATGTGATGGCTGGAAGTGTATTTGTAGCTGCAGCTGCCAACGTTGATGAAGTGTAACGAAGAGCAACGCCATAGATATTCAAGCTAAAAGAAATCCTACAGTTCAAAGAGCTCATGATTTACTAACTCCTTCCTCTAAATCCACTTGTTTTTGTTTCCAGTAATCTTATATTAGTGGCCATTAAGCTTTAATTCCAGGAAATAAAGCACTTCTTTCCCGGAAAACAAATAAACAAAGCTTTCTATTGTTTGGATGGCCATCTTGGAAAGAGAATTCCAGACACCTCTTTCTTTTTTTATAATCATGAGCTGCATTTGCTCTTTCCTGTTACAGATGTTAAGGTATGTGCTTTCTCGAAAGCCCCTTTGCTGCATCCAAACAAAACTATATCTACTTGGGTGTTGCTTAAAATTATTCATGAACAAAACTTTTCTTGCCTACCTAGTAGATCATTAAGAGAAGTGATTAGGTGTGCAAAATCTGATTATAATAAGATTCAGTCCTACTTCTTTTAATGAACAGCGAAGATGAAGCTGGTTTACAGCATACCAATAAAAAAATATATATATGATACAGAAAATTAGGGTTACCCAAATAACGCGAGCATGAACATCTTGAAGAAGATCGAATAAGTCAGTCGTGGTGCGCCTTTCCTATAGAAATCAACAATCGTATAATGTCATAGTTAGAACATCGTACAACTTATCAACGGAGAAAACTTTTACTACGAAGTGTGAAGTGACAAAAAAATAATGACTTCATATAACATTTGAGACACTCTTCTCTCAATGACTAGCTTTTAAGAGTGAATTTTACCTCAAGAATATATCATGTTTTAGTTTTCTAACTTGGTATCAGACTAAGTTCTACATGTAGGGCGCAACTGTACTTGATGACAAGTGTAAAGTGACAAAAAGGTCCCACATCGACTAATTTGTGAAACCAAATATAATACTTGAGACACTCTTATCTCAATGACTAGCTTTTGAAATTGATTTGTATCTCATGAATGTTATAAAATCATAATCTTTTAACACAAGGCTTTGAACACTGAAGTTTGAATACAAAATCCTTCCCTTTGTAGTTTGTCTAAGGTTGGTTGCAACTTTAACCTGTCAAGAGTCTAAACCTCGTAAATCTTCAAAGACGGGCTTTCAACAAATTGGGCTTTTTCTATTTTGTTCTTCTTCTTTAAAGAAAAGGCGATTGTAATACATAAATTTATTGCAAAGAATAACGGTGAAGCACCAGGACAAGTGTAGTATCTGTAAAATAATACAAGAGTGGACTATGTAGAAAGGAAAACTCAAAAAAAAAAAAAAAAAACTGGGAGTATTATAATTAATATTTGAAATACCCTTAAAACAGATCGTATGGAAACAACCCAACAGAGTATAGTGAAGAAGGAGATGAAATTCAAGATCAGTTTACCTTTCCAACGTAAAGGCAATTGGCACCAAGAATACAGAGGCAGCTGCTTGTCTGTAGAAGGTGAAGACAAAGCTGTTCATACCATCATCAAGTGCAGCTTTGGAGATGAGAAACATGCCCGCATATATGGCTTGAATGAGAATAGCGGTAAGGTAAGGCTTCCTTTCATCCATTTCCAAGAGGAATTAGATATTGAAGCTATTAGAAAATGAAGATGGGAGACTGGTTAATGAAAATCTTCTGAATGTTTCTGCTATTTATCTATTTGGTGTGGCCAAAAGCTTGTATCTAAGTTTCTTTTCTCTACGTGTTCTTATATAAGCAAAGGCACTCACAACAGAGAAGATTGCTTTATATGTAGGCGTAATGAATTATTTAGTGAATGATGGAAGTGGTGCTCCCTCTTTTGGGGCTTTTAGGATTCTTGATAATAAGTGCCTTTGATTATTCAATGTCTTCACAGTGTTGTTTTACCTAATAAATAGCTTTTACATGGTCTAATGATCATGTTAAAGTGAAATAATATGGCTCTTGGATATGTTTTTTAGTGTAAAGTTTGCACCATCGCTTAAACAAATGTCCCGTCTCAATGGAAATTGTTTCTTTCTTCCAAGTGTTTAATGTTGGTACTGTTACCCACATTTAGTGTAGTTCAATTGGTTACCTCCCGTTCAGGCTTAACATTGGCTTAACTTGGTGTGCCCTAGGAGTAGTGGCTCATCCGTAGAAGTTTTATGCTGGATATCCCACGATTTCTCACACGTAGATTAAAAAAAAAATGTTGGTACTGTTGATATCTAAGATAAGAGTGGGTAGACTTATTTAATAATATAATTATTTTTAATATAAAAGAAATATCTGTATATCTGTATTCATATCATTCCCTCTATAGATGATAATATATGTATAAAAGATAAATTGAGTGTCCTTATTATTAAAAATTTCAGCATCTTTATACTAATATTTTACCTTTTTTTTCACTCTTATAAACTCTATGAATGGTTCTATTGGAGTTTGAGAATTATTTATTAAGTGAAAAGAATGGTTATGAACAAGTTATGTGAATTCTTTCTTTTAATATTTGTCCTCTTTAAAGAGAAAGTATTCTTTCATTCTAAATAAATCTATTATAAGAGAAATTTGGAGTACTATTTTTTAGCTAAGTTTATTTCTAAATCTAGATTGATACATATAAGGCTTCACATGAAGGACAATTTAGATGGTGTGGATTATTACTTATAAATAAATAAAAATTTAAGTATATGAACATACTCACAAACACATTTCCAAAATCAATGACAAAGGAGTTTTGACATGACCATTGATAGAGTGGGATTAAGGAGCATGATTAACAAAAAAAGAAATGCATTAGGATTTAAGACCCACGAATATTATCATCATTTCTTTTAAGGACGTCCATCTTAACACAGGTAAAATTTGTTAGGAAATAGGGGAAATGTGAAATTCTCATTTTGCCTCTACTGGTATACCGCTTATCAAGTACCGATACCGATATACAGAATATATACATACAGCAACGTGTTATTGGTACACCGTAATTGATGAACAATACACCAACAAATGTAAAATGGAAATTTTAATCCATCCCGTATATCCCCTCTTTTAAGCCTTTATCTCATATTCTTATTTGAGACGTGACCTTTGATTGATGGAATGTGGTTAAGACAAAATGCAATAAAACCCATGAATATCATCATTAGTTTTGAAGTCTTATCACAAGTTCTCATTTTAATTCAGAAATTTAAAATCATTTTCGACCGATATATCGACTGATATTTTCTCTCTCTTTTTAATGACTAACGGCTCTCTTTTAACCCTTATCTCATATTCTCATTCGAGACATGGCCTTTGATTGATGGACTGTAGTTAAGACAAAATGCAATAAAACCCATGAATATCATCATTAGTTTTGAAGTCTTATCACAAGTTCTCATCTTTAATCAAAGTATCTAACGGTTATCCATTGTGTTTGATGAGCTTTAATCATTACATAGAGTCAAATTTTCTAAGGTATGTACGGTCTAATCAATCATTTCTAACTATTTTCCTTCACATCAGAATACCACTAACTCATGATTGACATGATTTTGGTGAGAGTATGAAATTTCAGTAAAAGAGAAATTATTAATTGAAACTTATGCAATTTTAAGAGGTTGGCGTCTGATGGTATTGAATTCAATTAAAATGTAATAAGTCTTATATTCAAATCATGCTTAATATATAGGGTCACTCTCTCTAAATTTATCTGATATAGGTAAATAGGAATACTTGTACATACTCTAAAGATGAGTTAGATAAGACGCCTGAACATTTTAATCTTAAATATAAAAAACATCTGAATTTTATGAGCCAATATCAATAGTTTTGAAACTTTCAGCATTTCCAATAAATTACCAAAGCCACACCGAAATTTCAACCGAAATGGGTTAAAATTCTAAAATTTTGATAGAAAATTATTTTTAAATAAAGCTTTGAAGTCCAAAATGGCTGCAATTTTCAGTCCCACGGGGGCTATAGCCCAATTAGAAAGAACACCCCATTTAGACGCAACCCAATACTTTTTACAGAGCCAAGCATACAGTAACAAAATTGATCTGATTGAAAATTGTTGTCTTACTTTATGAATTTAAAATAAAAAGAGAATAATCATGTGAAAAATATTTTGTTCAACTCGTATTAGCCACTGTAAAACCCATTATTGGTGCAATCATTGATAAGAGCCCAAATTTCATATATCGAAGACACATTTTACTTTAAAGTGGTGGACCACTTCTAAAGGTTGAAGAAGAATATCTTGGGCATTTTTGGTAAGCAGCAAAATCATTTTTTGGTCACCAATGTAAAGAATCTTTTCTTGCATGGATGAAGAATGGTGAAATATGACTAGTTCACGTAAGGGCATCATCCCACATGCCTCCATCTTTTTCTTCACTAAGACCTTTGAATCTTTGATGGAGAAAAGAGCCAAAGGCCACGTTCTATCTCCAAATGGTGACCTTCGCCATCAAAGTTTTAAGAAATAGTGACATGCATATTGAGTGATTGAAGCTTTTTGGGGCTGATAGATGTGGCTCAGATGTAACAAAAATCCTTTAGAAGTTTAAAGATGGACGGAGATGTTGATTTATCATTCTCTATTTTGGCCATAAGGTCGCCAAACAGGTGAATAAAATCCATGAAATGATTCTCCGGTCCTACGGATCGATCGCGGTTCAATACGACTACCATGTGTCAACGTCTTTGAAATGGTTTGCAGTAAGGGTGAAACTTGGGCCGCATGACCCGACTCGAGATATCAGTGGGTTTAGGTTATGTATTTGTATATTTCGAGTTGGCTCGGGGTGGAAAAAGAAAATCACATGAAATTCGAGTCAAGTTGGATTGAAAATTTAAAATCAACCTAACCCATTTTAATCCATCCAAACTTAACCCAATTGCACCAACTTATAAAACAGTAGTGATTAGGGATGAAACTCAAGTCGGGTTGAGTCGGGTCAGCACTCAGATTGAGTTGGATCTGAAATTCAAGTTGAATCGAGTAATTCAGGTCAGCAATTCAGGTGGAGTCGGGTGAGATTAAATAAATTTTGATATGAGTTGAGTTGGATTTATTAAAAACCACCCGACCCGACCAAGTTTCAGCCCTAGTTTGCGTGAAGATGTGAATTCCATTTTGTATAATTGTATATGATTAATCTTACTTGAAACCAGGGCTTTAAAAATCGGTATCGACCGATATATCGGCCGATACGATATGTCGACCGATATATCGTTATTGGCTGATATATCGGCCGATATTTTTCTCTCTCCACCCGATATCGGCCGATATTTTGATATCGCTCGATATAATACAGCCGATAACGATATATATCGGCTGATATTAACTCCTTGAAAACCGGTACATATCGGCCGATACGATATGTATCGGCCGATATTTGTACCCTGCTTGAAACTATATTTTGTGATGTAGAAATCTCAAAGGCTTTGAGGTTAGTTTTGGGTTTCTCTTTTTGTGGAGACTCTTTTCCTTTGACCCACACCACACCACACCACTTTTTGTTGTTTAAGGTGCACAATGTTTTTCATGGATAATACAATAATAGGTCTTTTTGCCCAATCTTGGTTATTTTCCATGGAAACGTGTTTCTTTTCCTCGTGTGAACTTATTTATGCGGAAAGTAAGCTTTTTGACACGCTGCCTTGTAGCAGGAACGTGGGAATAAGATGTTAGACGGCAGTTTGAGAATGGTTGTCATTTTCATAAAAATGAAGATATTTTAAACTGGTGAAATTGAAATAGCTGTTAGGTTGTAGATTAGATTATGATGAGTAGGTGAGATTTGAATTATATTCAAATAATGGAGATGACATTAACTTGACTAATCATTCATTAGTGAACCGACGTATTTATTATGTATATTGAAGAGATAAATTCAACGCATAAGAGAAAAACCTACTATTAATTTATTTGGAAATAAATTCAAATATCGTATATTTATTATCATCTAACCTAATCTTATATCTTAAGAATACCTTTTAAAAATATTATCGAACTGAAAAGACAGGTGAAACCCCTAGATACTTGGTCATAAAAAAATAATCGGTGAAATAAATAACATATTCTTTTACGTTGTCCTTCCAAGTCGACCTTTTTTTTCTAGTGGAATGGGCTGGGCTAAAGCTTGTACAATCACAGATCTTAAATCCAGTCTAGAACAACAATTAGCAAACTACTTTAAATGCTTGACTTAAATTTCTTGGGCCCAATTGAACATAAGGCAGATCTTCAAGTAGGGGTAGAAGTCAGATGGACTGGGTTGGGCCCTGAGCCATTTTAGATTTGGGCCCTCATTACAATTATTCAGATTAAAGATTATTATTTTTTAATTAAGATATTATAAGAGATTATTTAAGATTTAATACATATTATGAAACGCATATATTGGATATAATGGCCTACTGGTTCAAATCAGGTTCTAACCTTTGCACCCTGAGTTTCTCTCCAATTTGACAAACACAACTTTGGACTTGGTCCTTTCGAGTCAGACCGAGACCCGACACTTCAAACCTTCCTGAAACTTGATTATTCCTTCTAAAACAATACTGACTTTTTCCTATTAATATCAAAGTCACTTATGCCAACATCCATTTAAATTTTTTTTTTTTTTGAGTATCCCCATTCTCATTAGAAGTGAGATTAATCCCACAAATACACAAAACCACTCGGGGCCGGCCCTAGATCCCCTAAAATCTCAGAGGCTCTAGGCGAGTGAGATTTCAGGGGGCCTTTTTGACTAGTATATTAAAGAGTTTAAGTGTGTGTGGGGCCTTTCTATTTAGAGGCCCTGAAACCACCCGCAAACCCGCGTATAAGATAAGTCCGAAGGAGTCAAACCAAAAACCTCTATTCTAATCCTAAAAACTTAGACGATTGAACTACTAAGATCATCTATTTAAAAATAGTATTCATAATTAAATTTAATAAATTATTATTTTTATAGTGAGAAGCACGTAACTTAAACTATAACGTTTTCATTACAATAATGAATGGTTTAATCTATGCTATAAGCTTCTATTTACTGACTCTTATCAGATTTTATCTTTAGACTTGAATGACTACCAACCTCAACCAGAAATTACTGGGTCAAATTTAGGATCATATTAGAAATCAATTTTTTAACAGCAGGGCCAGACAACCAGTTCCAACCATTTCAGCCAGAATGAGCCACTATTATTCCCGTTTGGGCCTTTGGGGTCATTGTGGTTCAGGTTAATAACCAATCAAAACTCGAAAGTGAAGGAAAAGTAGAAAACAAGCGAGTATCAATGGTTCGACAACCTGTTAGGTGGTCCAATTGAACTTCTACATTTATCAACCACTTTCATTCTTTTTATGTTTTTTGAAATAAACATCATTTCAACCATTTTTTTTTATTAAATTTTGTATTGGATATGATTTTAAAAAGGTTTAGAAGTAAATTGTTCAAGTGTGAAAAGTATTCATTAATTCAGAACTTTTTTCCTTTAAAATTTGTCATCTTTAAGGAGCAAATGTATAGATTAGTAGAGCAGATCAAACATAAAAACTAACGAAATAGGGAGCTTTGAGTCGCCGGAAGTGGTGACGATGACCTCCCTTGTACTCGTTCTGAACCGGCCAATACATTACATTGGTTGCTGCCACGTGGGGACGAGGAGGAGATCCAAAGTTTCATAATTTGGAAAAAAACTGCCGGCATTCAAGTAGCTATAAATGATTCTATTCTATTCTATATCATGATTGTATTCACCTTTCTATTCACTAATTTTCGATAATTTATGCGAATTGGCTTGGCGGTTAAGAACTCCAATAAGTTGTGGAGGTTCTGTGTTCAAACATACAAGGGCTACTCCTCCTAGTTTTACTCGGATTTAGTCACCAGATACCTTGTACTTAGAAAAAAAAAAATCACTAGTTTTCGATGGAAGACTATTGGAGGAGAAGGCCACCAAATTCTGGAGGAAAAAAAGCCTCTCCTCATCCAAACAAGACCAAGCAACCTTTCCCAACTGAGAGTACCGTCTTCTGGTGCAACTCTGCATTTGTGTCTGACGAGTGTTCCAGCGTCGGCAGCAATTCAATCTCCTCTTCTTCTTTCCCCAAGAAGAAGGCAGTGAAGTCGACTGTGCATATGAGTGAGGAAGAAATAAAGATAAGGAGGAGCTAGCAATGGAGATAGAGAAAGAATTGGAGCGTGAGATCATGGAAGGCATCCTCGTTCTCGTTCGCCGTCTCAGCAATTTGAAAGCCAAACAGATATATCAGAGCTTGTACCCTGGAACTGATCGCCCCCGCTGCATTGATTCGTCGTCTGCAGATCATTCTCCAACTTTTTATGGGTATAGTTGCAGTAACGGGAAAGGGATGAAGATGAAGGAAAGTATTCCAAGGCGATGATCCAGCAGCATTTTTATGGAATGCACATGTTAGTGTAGTGGTAGATTCTGAGAGTTTTTCACCATGAAAGCTGAGACATAAAGGGTAGGATTTAGATTGCAGAAATCAGATTATAAAAATTTGGATAGTGAATGTAAGATTTAGACTCCAAAATACCAGATTATGGGCAATTTTTGTTTGTCCTGTTTTCTTCTCTTCACCTCTGCTTCAGTCATAAACAGCAAAATCTTCTAGTTTTCCTTATTTCTAGTTTCCACCTCCAAACAGCAAAATCTTCTACATCCCTCAAATATTGGATAAACTAACATAGAAAACTTTTTCTGGCTAACAACTCATTTCTCTTTCATGCATCCACTAATTGACGTGAATATTTTCAACATCATAAGTATCAGTCTTGACCCAAGTCTACTGGTGAATTCAAGAAAATCAAGTGCACAATATATTTCTAATATAACAACCATCAAAGGCTGACTGCTATTTTTTTTGCCAAGGACGGAGGGGAAATTTCGAGCACAGCCCTACTAAACTCTTCCCTCGGGTGACATCCCACACCTCCATAGGATAGCCCTAGTCACCGAGTTCTGCTACGAGGATTTGAACTCGCAACATCTCACTTTTTGAGAGAGAATGTTACCAGCTGAACTATCCCGAGTAAGATGGCTGACTGTCATTTTCCTGATAAAAGAAAATGAAGGACAAAGGAATGAAATCCTTCCGTTTTCTTACTACAAAATACCAGGAGCACAAATACAGAACCATTCTCTGTTTTTCCTGATAATGAGGAAATTCCATTAATGACCGAGAAGAATGGAAATTCCAATCTCCTCTATTTCTTCAATGTGATCAGCATGATTATCATTACAAGCGTATCCAAACTTAACTATTTCATTACTGGATCTTCTAAACCATATATGTGGAGTTTGTTTAAGAGAGTAGACTTTTTCTTTTTCCAAAAAGTTACAGTAGATAGCAGCCTGGGTTCTTCACTTACCCTCCTAAATTTATATCAGGAGTATAAATATTAACTGATATGTTGATTCTTATCAATTTTTAAGTATATTATTTGTATAGTATTCGTTTTGGCTGACAATTTGCTGACAGTATTGGCAGATAAAACTCTTTTAAATTAAAAGAAACCCATTTGACTATTTTTCGAGTTGATTTTTACATTAAATATAATTTTAAAAATAAATTATTCAAGTGTAAAAGATGATTTGTCAATTCTAAACTTTTTCCTCTAAAAATTGACTTTTTTGACTTATTTTCATCAATTCTTTTGAAATTTTACACTAAGATAATCTCAATTTTAATTTTTTTTCTAAATAATTTTAAAAAAAATGTTGAGTTCTTATGAAATTGAATGAAGATATCTTAATGTGATTGATATCGTCAGTAAGATGCATGTGATTTTTCAAGTTTTTTCAAAAAATTAATGAAAATCAAATTTTCTGAGATACTTTCTGTTTTAGAAGTTCATGTAAAAAATTAATTAAATGATACAGAAGTATCTTTAAAATGAAATAAAAAATCTATAACGTGATTGATATAGTTTTTAAATATTAATGTGGTTTTTAATATTTTAATAAATATATAAAATTCAATTTAAAAAAAAATAATAATAAAAAGTAATAGATGATAAACCATTGATAGAATGCTAGAGAATTATTCATATTAGATGTTTTCTCATATTAATCTCCTATTTTCTAAAAAATTTAAATATTTTTCCGCTGAAACATAATTTTGAACCCCAGCTTTACGCACATTCCGTTGCTGCCCCTGCAATTTATGAATGGATCACGTTGAGAATCCAATACCACGGAGGAATGTCCCTTACAATCCATCCAAAATTATGCTATATGTTCCTCAGTACAGGAATGTATTTCAGAATCCAATACCATCTGCTTCCGTAAAACCCAAAAACATAATTCCTGGATTCAACATGCTACTTCAAAAGTGTATTTTAGATAGAACTACGAAAAACAACTCAAAAGAAATGCCTCTAAGAAGGGAATAAACATTTTAATTTTTTGTTTATATCATGTAGGAGGTGAGACTAATTTTATAGATATACGAAACCAGCATAAAAAATTAAACAACCTTCAAATGAATAGAAAAACAACCCCATTTGCGTTGTAGTGAATCTGATAAAAGAACAGGAGACAATGCAATCATCATCATCATCATCATCATTATCATCAATCAATAATCCCATCAATATGAGGTTGGCTTTATGAGTTATTCTTTTCCAATCAACCTTATCATAAATCATATTAAGTGATGAAACAAATTACAATAATTATTTCAAAAAATCCATGTAACATAGAATTAATGTGAAGGACAAGAGACAATGAACTGGAAACTGAATGCATTTTTAAAGCTCCAAGGGGTGTTCATCAAGCTGATCCTCATCTTCATACTTGTTCATTATAGGTGTCAAGGGATTGGACCATATGCTTTACCAAGTCAATCAACTGGGCTACTTCAATGGATTCAAAATTACTAAGTCTAGCATTGTCGTGTCTCATCTTTTACATCTTGATGATACAATGGTCTTCTGTGTTGATGAAGAAAGCATCAAGAACATGATGGCAGTGTCGATGGTTTGAATTGTGTTCTGGTTTAAAATAAAAATTAATTTTGTTAAAAGTGAATTCAAAGCATATGCATGAACCTTTAGATGACAAATTGAATTATAAAGTTGGAAACCTTCCTTCATCTTATTTGGAGTTTGCCTCTATGTATTGGCTCATCTGAGGATAAGCTTGGTTTCAAGAATAATGAAAATAGAATAGAATTACATGGATAAACCTAGGCTTTAGGCCTAGCACAAATGAATCCAGTCAAAATTCCATCCTATTCTCACTACTCTTAAAACCCAAAAAGCCCTACGAAGCATTTATGTTTCATCAGTCTAAAAGACTTGAAAAATGCCTTTCTGTGTGGAAAAGAAAATACTTATTCATTAGTGATCTTATCACTCATTAAATACGCCCTTGCCAGTGGAAGGGGTTCCGTGGTGGTGTTTCTTTTTGCAGGCAGTTCTGTCTTGTGAATTTTTGCTGTCGTTGACGCATCTTTGTCGTATGCTTCCCTTGGGTGTATTCTTTCTTCATGGCGATGAAGTTACATTTTCCAATAAAAGGTCCTTGCAAATCTCCCTATCTATTTTTTTCGATCTTCAAATGCCCTATTAGTGTGTGGAAAAGGATAGTCTGACTTGAGAAATGGCAGTGGTGGTTGAAAGAGGTGACCCTTCAGAAATGTGGAAATAGATACTGATTCAAAAGTATCAACTGAGAACGGATGAATGGGGAAGCAGTTACAATAATCTACAAGCTTCAAGTAGGTGAAAAGGAATTTTGTGGTCTTTTAGTGCTTTCAACAATTATTTCTTTTAAGGGGAAAAATGAAGTAAAGTTCACTTTTGGACTACTTCATAGCATGGTGACCATAAATTATGGAGAGGTTTATCTCTTTATTCAATCTTGCCTTCAATGAAGATTTTCTATGGCAGGTTATGTGACGATCTTGGTGGCAATATGTCTTAATTCTTGTAGTCTAATCTTAGAAACGAGGAAAATTACAAATTATGGAAGCCAAGTCATGACAGCTAAAAGGTTTTCATAAAAAGCAACTCCTAAAATGCTATTCAATGGATGACAGGGAAGAGGATGGACCCTTGGAGGACTCAAAACTTGTGAAGGGAGATTTGCAGCCTTATGTTTTCTTTAGATGTCTCCTTTCGACATGTTAGAAGGTCAGCAAGTGGGTTAGCGAATTTCTTGGCTAAGGATGAGTTGACAGGCAATGTATTCTTGTAGATTTCTCTTTGGACTAGTAATTGTTTTTGTTCTTGTTATTGTAGCTGTTCATACACAGGACTGCTCATTGAGCATGAGTCTCTCATAGTGAGAAATTTCAATGCTTAATGCAACTATAGAACAAAGTGGAAGGACTGTTTTAATACAGCTAATAGGATAGGATGCATGTAGGCTGCACGAAGTGAAGGCAAGTTACTGGAGTGTTACATCACAGAAGAGTGTCACATAAATTGAGGGAGCATTTGTATAAGATGGTTGTTATACTAGCAACATTAAATGGAGCTTAATTTTGGGTAATGAAGAAAAGAATGGTAAATGAAATAATGATGATGGAGCTGTGCATGTTGAGATGCATGTGTGTTGGAAAAATAAAAGATTTAACTACAAATGAGTGCATTATAGGATTACTTAAAATTTAAAAGAAAAAAAAAAAAAGGCTTAAAGGTTGCTCAGATAGAAGAAAAGATGAGGTAGATCAGATAATTTGGCACATCCATAAAATACCAAAAATAGATACATTACAAAAATTGAAGATTACAAGTAAATGGTATTAGAAGAAGGGGGAGACTGTACAAGACATGGATTGAAGTGGTAGAACATGACATGATAGAATGTGGGGCAATAAAGGACATCATTGTTAATAGAGTTGAGTGGAAAAGTAGTACTTGAAAAGCTAAGCCTCTATAGATAGGGCTTTGATGCTGTTGATATAGACATTGTATTCTTTGTTATTAACAAATGAATTATTGAAATTATCTTTCTTGGTCTTTTCTTTTGGTGTGTCAATCTCACCATCTTCTCACTTATTGTTTCTCTCTATCTAAATCTCTTGGGTATGCTCTCTATTATCTACTGTTCTCTTCTCTGTCTTCGCTATAATATTTTGTCTGTCTTCCTTCATATTTCTTTTCAATTTTTTTATTACATACTTCTTTTCTATTCAGTACTTCTATTTGGATTTTCTTGCAGATCACATCACAACCATAAAAATTCCAAATTCATGCTACATCCCAAGAACTGAATCATGATAACATAGGCATGGTTAACTTTGAGTGGTAAAAAAAACTGTCAATAAAAAATATTAAGATCTAAAACAGGGAGAACATTCTTTGTTTCTTATAACAAACCTTCATTTGAGAAAAGGACATCTACAAAGAGAACATTTTCAAATAAGGAAAACATATAAATGAAAGAGGCATTCATGCATATGCCTTTATTCCCAAGAAGGTAACATTGTATTCTTTCCAAGGAATAATTGATTAAATTAGCTAGGTAAGATATAATTTACATCTTAGTTCCATTATAAACAAGTTGTGAACTCTACTAAGATGGATGTGTGGAGTTGAGAGGAAATTATAGAAGTAAGAATTAGTGTGTTTACATTTAAAAGAATATAAATGAGTAATACTGATGGAAAAGAAAATGAAGAGACATCGCCCGACATGGTTTGAGAGTGTCCTTGGAATAAGAGACGAGGGCTAACTAGTTCAAGGCACAATGGAGGAAGCAAAAGACCAATAAGGACTTGGAATATGGTACTTAGAACCAACATGTTGCCCCAAATTACCCCACCCCACATAAAAAACATCGGGCCACAAAGTGCATCCCTAGTGGTCAAGTCAAAAGTATGCAGGATATGTACAGAAAGGCACAAACAAGCATAAGAAAGTGTCTGGAAAGAAAAAAGAAAGTTCCCAATTGGAGTTGGACTTTAGTAAGGGTCTGCCTTGAGCCTTCATTTGCTTTATCTGGGATGACTTAACAATAGAAATCAAAAGTTCTTTCAAATGCATTTGGATTTGGAGAAACATTTAAGGATCAAGCGAGTGCAACTCTACCATCCATACAGTAGTAGAAGAGTGCTACACAGAATGGAAGGAAATTTCACATATAGTAATCAGGTTTGCAATGATATAAAATGGGGTTTTCTTTTCCTTAAATGATAATTGAGAGACAGGGCACAAGTTGTGCTCAAATAACCAAGAGGGGAATAAAGAAGAAAAACATTATACGGAGTAAAAAGTTGGACAGTGAAAAAGAAAAAAGAAAAGTAGACAACGTAATGGTAACATATGTTGTGCGGAAGCACCCAAATAGATCTACGATCCAAACGATAAACACACAAACAATAATGCAAAAGAGAGAAAGATCAAAAAAATAAAGATCAGATCACACACGAGACAACGATATACAGATTCGGCAAGATTGCCTATGTCCACGGGCAGCAGTGACAATTCTTTTTGATGAAGAGACACAAAATTACATCATGATTTTAGGGTTTTGCACAAGAGAAATATATATATATATATATATATATATATAGCACCTACGGCTTCTAATGTATATTCCAAGTACCGAAAATACCCCTAACAGTTGTGTGGACGCCAAAATCGTCGAAATAGGGGCCCTGCTTCAGGGGTTCGCATATGTGTCTAGCATACCTCCAAAGATATAACCGAAGTTAGGGCCATAACAACAATATAGATGTATATGCTAATATGGATGTGTAGGGTAATATTAAAAGATAGAATTAGGAATGATTGCATTGAGGAACCGTAAAAGTACTCCCAAGAAATAGGAAACGAGGGAATGTTGTTTACATTGGCTTTGGCACATACATAGAAGACGAGAAATAGCCCATGTACAAAGAATAAAAGAATTACAAGTAGCATTTGCTAGAAGACAGTTTCCATTAAAGTACGGATTGAGGTGGTACAAAGAGACGGTAGATTGCAATTTTATATGATTTTTTATATGCTAAATGGAAAAGTAGAACTCAAAAAGCCAACCCTAGAAAGATCGATCAAAAGGTTTTGATGAAGATGATGATGGTGGCTTTGGCTGCAACATGACAAATAGTTTGTAACATGAGGCTGACCTTCATATCCATAATGGTTTAGCCCCTCACAGAAGCCAACAGATTTCTAGAACCACACAGTTTTTCCACAATTTTCCACATAGAGCCCAATGAAGTATTTGATTGTACTCTTTCCCTGCATTTCAACTCTTTCTTCATCCACTCAATGGAGAATAAGTTTAACGCGAAACCTTTTCAGTTTACAACAATGAGCACTTTCCAACTGTGCTGCAAGCTTTTGTCTCTTTAAACTGCTGAGTTTGATGTTTCTAAATAAGTTCTTTACAATAGAATCTAGCAGTATACACGAAAACAAAACATCATTACTGTCATCACCAAAACTATATCTTATGTATTTGAAATCAGTTTTGTGAGCTCTACTTCTCCATACAGAGTAGTAAGGCATACTATACAATAAGATTTGCAGATAATTCGATAAAATGGTGAGCCACATCATGCATATACACAGTATTGTAACAGTTCTTACTTTCAGCTCATCTATAAAGCAAAGATAATTTTTTGGGGGGGAAGAAACAGCAAATGCATGAAAACCACAAGAAAATTTCCATGCCTAGAAATTTTACGAAGAAAATTGTATACCTTCAACAAATTAAAGAATTCATATAACTAGGTAGAAACAAAAAGATTCAACAACCTGAAACAATGGAAATTGACAAAGGAGGATTATACAGAGACACAAGCCAAATAACAGAACCATGGATCACAGGAAGGTCCAGTCCAATCAAAACACTTTTTTCTTTACAGAATGTATAACGGTAGGTACAGGGAACACTACCTGCTCAAGCTTATTGGAACTTTTTCTTCTTTTTTCTTGCCATGGATTTCATCCAAAGAATCTGGAGAACAAAAACAAGCGATGCATACAAACAGAAATTTACGTCCAATGCCAGCAGCAGTGGCAGGCTGCTCAATACAATTCATTAAGAATTGTGAAATTTTTCCAAGCAGTCAAGGCCCTCAGTTCGGGCTCTCACAATCCTATGGAACACTTCTCTCACCTGGCGTTCAAGCGGATCCAATCCATTTTTAAACGCATCACATACCTGCATTAGCTCTTGCACTGCCTGTCTCACCTCCGATTCCCGCTCCTCCGTCAAAGGAAACTGTATTCCGTCCACCAGATCTGTCAAGTGGCGAGTGCAATGTTCCATCTGATAGATTTCTTTGAGCAATCCACATGAATTCCTCCGGTCCCGCCTCCTTGACTCCTCCACTATCCGATCATGGAGGGAGAGGATCGAACCTGCCCACGAGAAGTGGCGGGGGACAAAGAAATGTGTAGGGAGGCCACGGTCCTGGCATGGGATTGCAGCAACGAGCGCGCACATGGCAAAGAGGAGCACAGAGCTCATTGTGTAAACGGGAACAGCGAGCCCCCCAGTGGCGACAATGTCATTGTTCCGGGGCGGGGTAAGGTTGTGCACAATTGCCTGGAGCTGACGGGCAGCGGACCAGGAGCGGGAGACACTCCAAGAAAGTGAGCGAGAGTGCCCAGGGGGGTGACGGTGGTCCTTATTGTGGCGCCCAAATGAGCGATTGCGCTGAGCGAACAGCGAACCAGCATCCTTGTCATCCAGCATGAGGATGGTGAGGTCTGTGAGCGCCTTCCTGGCACGGCGAACGGGTCCCTCACCTAATCTGCTCTTTGAATTGAGAGCGCAGGTAACGATCTCCAGATTCTTGTGCCACAGACGGATCTGCTCGATGCCATCGCGGACGGCGTTGCAGACGTCAAGCACCTTGACACTGCGGTCTAGGAATTCGCTAATCATGCGTTCAAGCGGGGGTTTGGAGAGGGACCCACCACTGCCGGTGTCGAAAAGGATGGTTCGGAACTCGTCGAGGCAGGAGAGTAAGGCAGCGAGGAGATCCTGGATCCAAGAAAGGGAGAGAGGATGGTCGGCATCAACAGATGAGGCGAGGAGGAGGAAATGGCTGGATACGAGCTTCTGGAAAGAAGCGAGGTGTTGCTCGAGAGCGGATTCCATGGCGTGCACCTGATCGCGGCGAATGCTGAGGATCGAACGGCCCAGAGTTGCCAAAGGTGATGATGGGTCTTGATTATCAGTTGTGCCTCGCATTTTTTTTTCTACTCCTTTTCTCTTCTTTTCTTTTCTTCTTGATTTGAATTGAAAGAAAGAGAATAAGAACTTCAAATTTCCATCCAAATCATGGAAATTTGAAGTCCAGAGCTGGAAAGAATCTGAGAGAGGGCCAGAAATTGGAAATTCGAGGGATTGATTGGTGAGAAGAGGCGTAAATTAGGGAAGAAAATGGGAAACCCTAGGTCAGCAGTAGTGAGAGGGAGAAGCAAAGAGGTGGAGTGTCGTATCGCTGTAAATCCGTAATGAGAGGAGACTTGAAGACCGGTGGACAGTTTCCAGGGCTCGACCAATCCCGCATTTTCTTCCTTCTCTTCTTTTTCCCATTTCCAATATCCAAACAGAAATAGGAGGAAACAGTGGTGAAACCCTACTAAACAAATGTGACCCACTCACCCCCACTTTAAATAGATCTCAACCATAGTTTTTGAAGTATGCAGCTCCATTAGAAACTAAATTGAACCAATTTCCACCAATACTAATTTAAGACAAAAAGAACATTGAACATGATTGGGGAATTGATCTGGCCCTTTTCCTTTCATTGAAATAAATAAATAGTACTTTTTTATTCTTTTATTTTTAAAATTTATTATAATAAAATAAAAGATAAAATAGATATGTATTTGTGTTAATAAGTAACAAATACTTAGATCTCAATATATCATTTTAAAAGGTTTTGAGTCAAGTCTGCATGTGTCAAAATTGATCTATATAAAATAATTTAACAAATTTGAATATAAAAATCAACTCTAAATTAATAGAATAAATCATTTAAAGATGCATATAAAAATAAAATTAAGTTAAAAAATTAAAATTTTTATTGCAAATTAATGGACAAGTGAACCTTAACCATCAATCAAGTTAAATTAACTTCAATTAAAATTTAATTTTGATGAATTCATGCATAAAACTTCATTCTTAAGATATATAGTCATTTTCACTAAGCAATACTCCCTCTGTCCCAAATTAGTTGTCCTATATGGATTTTGAAATTGTCCCAAGTCTCATTTGTATATAAGTAATATAACATGTGTTAAAAATGAATAAGATCATATAAATGCTAACCTTATATAGAAAGTTCCTTCAAAAATATAAATATTTTAAATGAAACATAAAATGAGACGGAGGAAGTATCACCGATATACTTTGAGTTTATTAGGATTTATAAGGGTGAGACTCAATTTACAAAATATGAATCACTTGAAACGTACTCCAAGAATGGAGCTTCTTATAAAAAATCAAATTTCTTAAATTTAAAAAATCATTATTTTTAAATGTTTAAAAATGAATGGTCAAAATAAAATCACTTTTAAAAGTAGATTTGGATCGATTCATAATAGGTTGACTTTTGGGGGGTGAAGACCTAATCACGAGAGATAGATAGTTACATGAGAGGGACTGAGAGGGCACCCAAGTGAAAAGTTTTGGTAAACATAATCTTTGACTTCAATTATTGCAATTTGTAAGGATAAGATGGGAAAACTCTAAAAATGGTTCTCATAGATAATGAGTTACATTTTTTGTGGATAGTATTTATTAAAGATTTTAATTTAAATTATTGATATTTTTTAAAATGAGACATCATATAATATGATTTTGAAGACTTTCTAATTTTCTTTTGATTTTGTCTTTGACAAGTTAAAAAGTAAAATAAATATAGTTTGTGAACCAATTAAATTCATGAAAACAAGACCCACATGATCCAACAGTTTGGTCCTCACTGTAAGATGATTCCACCATTTATCCTGTTTTGTTTGAGGCATTTGTTGTTTACCTCTTCTTCTGGAGCCATCCACAAAGATAAAATAGTACAAATCAGCACCGATTATAGTTTAGCTAAAAGGCCTACGATTGTCTACATCACATTTACAAATTAAAAGGACTTAGTTATTGAGAAATTGCTAAATATACATTTAGATATTGTTTATACTTTATACCTACGTGACACTGCAAAAGAATTTGTTCATCCTTCAGCTAACCAGTTATTTAAATATATTCTTTTTTTTTTATAATCAAGGTATTCAAACATCTCACGTGTATTGAAACAAAAGATAATTTTAACTTGATTAGTCCTTAGAATATGTGCAGTTCTCTCAATCCCACACACACACACAGAATAAACAACTATGGAGAGTGGCCCGTTGAAATTAAACGTGAATTGAATCAAGACTCTTATTCATATATTCACTAACCCTAGTCACCATTCCCTCCCAGCTCAATTGATTTGAGGTCCAGATCACAGGAGGAGCAGGTTCAAAGAGACTCCAACATGCCGTACATGTATGAAGGCATGCCAGAGAAGTAGTTCAATAACCTAGAGCCTGATCACCATCTACGTCGGATGTCCATCCTCACACGGGCAAAATTTGTTATGAGACACGGGATAAAGTGAAATTCGTTTTACCCCTACAGTATATTGTTCATCAAATACCGGTGTACCAATAACACGTCACTCTGCGTGTATATAGCGTATTATCAGTACACCGATGCTTGATGAGAGGTACACCGGTAGAAGTAAAATGAAAATTTCACTTTATCCCACGTCTCCTAATCAATTTTGCCCGTATTAAGGTGGCTGACCATCTACATCATGGACCCTTAATGCCTTGCTTCATGAATTCTACTTTAACCTACTAAGAGATTCAAATTCTTGACTGTTTGACACTCCACAAACGTATCATATTTCAGTAATTCACAATAAAGTAATCCTGCACTTTGGAGGTCTTTTCAAAGTCCCATCTTACAATTTAAGGACTAGAGAACTTGAGCACTCTTGCTTTGTCATCAGAATTTCATCAAATTTAAGTGCAAAACACCAATATCTGAGATGTCATGTCACCAAGAAATCCATGTCTAAATGTGTTTCTTAATTAGAAAAAAACAAGACATAGGGTTTGATCAATCTTTTTTATGCTAAACAAGAATTCTGCAAATGAATTGGTCGTTGAAAAATGTTTGGATCAACCAAAATAGTATCAGTGAACATGTACCCCACAATGCCATTGGTCTTACTGGTCAAATTTCTCTAATAGCATATGGCATGTGGATTCAATAACTAAAGATGCACCGCAAGCATGGCATAGATTATTCAGCGTCTTCAGTTAACTGTAATGGTGTCGGCAGTAGACCCACAAATCAGACAATGTATCCATCAAGCTAGACCAACCAATTGCAGGTAGCAGGCCACCACATCAATTAAACGATGGCCAATACATTTCGTGATTAGAGCATTCTAACCATTCAACATACAGACAATTTCAGAGATCATCACTCTAAAAGATCTTAATTGACTAATCTGTGAGGCATGAAAATGTTAAGAACTCCCAAAAATGAGAAGGGAGAGGGGGTCAGATTCTGACACTGTCAGTATTTCTTGGGCTCACCTACATCCAAAAAGTCGGTCGCTGAATTGATGGTCTAGACTGTAGATGATTGTCAGAGTGCACAAACCAAGGTCTGTATGGTAGACACAATTTACAGATTGGCAGATAACAATGGATTCCAGAACCAAAACCAAATGCCTATAGCAAAGAAGATGGTGTGAATCAGTATCCTGTTAATTCAAAAAGTCAAACCATGCAAGCCCTTTTCAGTCTGGAATGATTTCTGTCATGATTCTTAAAGCGGTTGCTTCTAGCTGGAGGGGGGGGGGGAAGGAACAGCAGTGGTCATTGGTTGTAAGAAGATACAAATCCATGTCAGTGTGAAACATTATCATGGAGAGCTTTCAAATGTTCAAATTTTCTTCCATGATGTCAGCAACAAAGATGCTACCGCAATCAGACCACCCAGCCAAAACATCCACATTAGGGCACTGCATTATGAGTAATAGTTCACTATATACAATATTTGAAAAATGAATTTGCATTTAAGACAAGATGTTTGACTTTTGTACCTTGCTAAATCCCAGCCAGTTCGAATCACCCCTGAATGAGAAAACTTTTTTGCTTTCTTTCCATTGCCCACAAAAAACCTGCGAAAGCATTATAAGATGGCCGATGATGAACATATAAGATGCTGCATTTTGGAACTTGCCACTCTGGAGCAAGAAAGTCCTTTCGTGATTTTCTTTCTTGTTTTTTTTTCACTTCTGTTACATTCAGTGGTAGTTCTAAATTAAAACTGCACAAGTTAATGAAGGAATATAACAATCATCCTATTCAGAATAAACAGGAGCATTTGAGCTGCAAGACAGATCACAGACATGGTGATGGTAACCTTTTGTTTGGTAAAACATATAGACTAGAACGATCAGAAAAAATGGGGAATGATAAAAAATCAATTGGATATTAATATTGCTTCCTTATTGTGAACAATTACTAGCTGGTCTAACAAAAATGTTTTGGGAGTTCTTCCAATAACAACAAAAATGATGATGACGATGATAGCAGCAGCAGCACATAAGAAATACCTCATGATGGGGAAAGTTTAGTGGCATGAATTTTGTTTAATTGTTTAAGCAGTAAAAAGAATTATTGATAAAAGAAGACTACAAATATAAAAGGAAATAACCCCATGCATAAACACCTACATAATTTCCCCAGAAACATCCAGAAAACCTTTTACGCAGCTTGCCCACCCCCTACCCATTTCTCCCATATCAGTTTCACCCTTGAGGTCCTTAATCCCCTTCCTGTCACCTTTCTAATTCAGGAAAATTAACAGCCAACTATAGGGTTTGGCCTGAGATAATAGACCTTCCATTGAGTTTTCTTCATTGTGCTTTTGTGTATGATAAAAATAATCCTCCATCCACCTTTACAACCTCGGCCTTCTCATCCTTGAAATGGAAACCCATCAATTTCCCCAGCTTAAGCGACTTAATTGCTTCCTCCTCTGATACCCCTCTTCAACAGTGCCTGAACACCCACCTCCCCCTATAGGTTTCGATCACCAGAAATAGCGATCAGTTGCTTCCTTGTTCTTCTCATTATTAATGCCCTTTTGGTCCACCCGTAACTCTGGGTTTGAAGGAATTTCTTTAACCAAACCTGGAGAACAGGCCCACATCCACCAGCTTCCTGGGCTAGCCTCATACACCTGTCCTCAGGCCTGCTCCTCCCTTAAAACCACCCCACAACTATTATAGAACCCTGATTCTCCTCCCAATAAGTTGTTGACTTGCAAGGTGACTAACAAGAAAATGCATCTTAGGAATCCTTCCCAATCTCATCTCTTGATGTCCCAAATCTGACGACAAAACCTGTCCCTTTTTCATGGCATATTATCCCTAGTAGAATTTTTTTTTCTCCAAGTGGGCCTAACCACCCCTTTTGAAGACCACGTGCATGACGCCACGCCCCCTGCAAGGATAAATTTGAAATCCAAATTCCTTCCCCACTAAATGGCGCTTAGAATATTTGCAGTCATTTCTTGTCTTCTTTTTCTTTCCTGTGTGTTATTCAATTATTTGATCAAACCACAAATCTCAAATGGTGTACCAAAAGGGAGGTGAATATCAAATTGGGAAATATCATTTCAGAAAGGAGAAACCCATGTAAAGCAGTCACTTCACAAGGTATACCAGTAAGAAGATGGTTGCCATACCTTGTCACATGTAGGTAACCATTCCCCATGTCCACACCAGTGCAAGGCTTTTGCGTATATCTATGTATCAACGGTGCTATACCAAAAGTTGGCATGATTTGATAAATCTAGGTATAGCTTTCTATGCCAGAAAGATTTATGGTAAATAAGTACGTAAAAAATGGTGTCAGCTTAAATTAAGAATGGGTTACATTGGGAAAGTGAAAAAATGTGTGTCTAATGAATGAGGAGGGGATGAGGGTGGTGGTGAGTGGCTCACACTAGGAAGGCCATGCAAGTGTCACCCTTGTTTGGTTGTATGATGTTGGGAACTGTGTCAACCTATATATATATTAGTAAACATTACAAAAGACATATATTGGTAAAGATTACAAAAGATATATATTACTTTCAACAAAAGCATTTGGATGATGTTTTTCACTTTACTTTTGGCCAGATGAAAATTTTGGTACAGAAGCAATTTGTTTGCCTAATGTTTAGTGATAATTCAAGAGGCAAACAAAAGAATTTGATCTGACACCAATGCAACCTATTTACCATGATTGATTCTCGAGGTAGATCATCAATTGCATCAGAGAGATTAAAGAAAATTATTCATTATCTAAATATTGTATATATAATATCATTTTTTTATTTCTTTCTTCGACCCCAACCAAAGGGGGCCCAACTATGGTCCCAATCACACCCTATCCCCCTCACACCCACCTAATCCCCACGAATGGGATCCTCAATCAATTTGACTATAATCTAAGTTAAACAGTTGATTGATCTAACCCGATGACTTTCCACCATCTCAAAGATTCAATTTTATCCAACACTGTAAATTGATTAAATTCATTGGGTTATAAAAATATATTTCCAATTTTTTTATTCTTCAGATTTTTTTTTATTTTATGATATCTCAAGTTTAGGCCTCTGTTATCAACTCTATGGCATACCAATGAACAGTAACTTCGTATTTCATGTTTCATAATTGTTGAAAAAAGAGTCTCTGCCATCACTTTACGTCATTTTTTGAGTTTTTAAATTTTATTTATTTTATACCATAAAATTTAATAATATGGAATTATTTTTTAATCATTAAAGTTCAATAAACTACGAAATTCTCTTTTGCTCTGTGATAAGTTTATTAGAAATGTTTAAACATGAATATGAGACTGGAAAGAGTCTAGCTCATCACTTTTTAAGCTCTCCAAAATTTGAAGATTTTAAATTATCTTTTAATTCTTAAAATTTTTTCCAAATTTTTAACCCATTTTGGTCTAATGTGATGGGCTTTTTGGAAAGGTTTACATGCAAAATTAAGAGTAAAAACAATCATCCAGATTGGATAAAAAAATACATGTTTTTAAGCTCTTCAAATTTGAGGGCTTTAAACTACTTTTTAATCCTTAATCTTTCATACTCTATGTGGGGTTCAATTTGATCAAATGTGATGGGTTTGTTGCAAAGGTCTCAGCATGAACATGGGAATGAAAAAAATTAAAATGATTGGATCAATAACACTATCATTTTACCTGCCCAAACTTTGATGACTTTAAATTATCTTTTATTCTTTAGACTTTGGCATCCTATGTGGACCCACTTTTGTCCAATGTGATGGGTTTGAATGACATACAGTTTTACCCTCGACATGATTCATAAAATCCAAATGCAATTGAATGTCACTTTAAAATAGTGTGAAAAATATTTAAAATAGAGAAAAGTGGAAAACGCAGTAAGGTACTATTTTCTCCTTTTCTTTCATTTGTAATTACTTTATTTTTTTAGTTTATTGAATTATGTGATCTCAGTAAATCCCATGAATAGTGTGTTTGAATTTAATTTACAATTTTGCAGTTAACAAATTTGTAGAACCCAAATGCACTTAACTTGGAGGAGTGGGTCCACCATGTTGAGATATTAAACTTTTGAACTTTTATATTGTGTGAGGAAAGAAATATTAAAATTTTGAGGAAATAATGAAATTTGAAAAACATAGGAACCCTTTTTTCTCCCCTCTTTTCATGTTATAAATTGTCATTCAGTTATTGTAGCTTGATTAGATGGGCTTTTAAAAATCAATGGTTTCTAAAAGTCAAAGAGTTAATATCCAAAATTGCAAGGTTACTATTATAAAATGATAGTGAAATTTCATCCATTCCCTATCCATGTTAGTTTATACATATCCCTCTAAAAAATATGTGTGTTAGAAAATTAGTGGGTATTTTCCCTGTTCAGATCCTCTTTTTAGCCATTTCTACATAGAAGTATTTTAAAAAGATATTATGTAGCATGTTTTCATTGATGTGCTCTCTATTTAAAGTAACAAGGGGATTCAACAAGAATACAGATTCTTGTGTGTGTGCATATGTGAATTCTCCTCTAAGACCAAGGCCTCATGAGATTTCATGTTGTCTTAGGTTTGCAGCCCCCCGACCCGAAAGTGTACCCATACACAATTTTACTTCAATTCGACTTTTACAACCCAATGAACTAATCCGACTAATTTCCACCATCAGATAAAGTTGAATTTTATCAGTTATCCAATCGAGATGAAATTTTATAGGCACCCTCATGAGCCAAGACCTTTCAAGCCCACCATCCATGTGGGCCCAGATGGGGCAGACAGGGCTGTGTGAACAGAAATCTGTGAGGCCCAACTCTTAGGGGATATCCACTATATACGTATATGGTCTCATATGTGGTAACTGCAAAACCACAACATAGGCCCACACCAAGCAGAAACATAATCATCAAGAAATATGGCCATAAATTTTATATTAAGAAAAATAAGAAAAAAGGAAACTTGTAGCTCTTTAGTCTAAATTACCTCATAATCAACTCCTTGTACATAGATGTGATCTGAATCAAGTGAGGAAAAAGAAAGGGCTGTTATCTGTAAACCAATGAGACAGAAGATACCATTTCAATTCAAAATTCTTTGTCTGGCCAAACATATTGATTATAGAACAAAGAATTATGTCAATGAAACAACGAAGGATAAAATGATATAAAATACAAACAGCTTAAGGCACTATTAGCCAATTTCTATTCAAACTTCTGATCGAGAATGAAACAAATGCCCATTTTACTTCTTTTCCGAGGAGAAAGAGTTTCATACAAGTGACATCTTTTTCCTTTTTGACTAAGTTTTTCCTGTCCTGTTGTTCTCAGAAGTACCATAATACTTACAAAGGGGCATTGAATATATAAACTTTGGATTGCTTCCAGTAAGTCAAAGCAAGTTGTTTGCAAGGAATTCTATTCTTGTGTTCCTTCAAAGCATTTTAGTTACTCAGTGTATGTATTATCTCCATCTTGTTGTAGAGATGTTTTATGAAAGAAACATATCCTATAGAGAATAAACAAGAACTCTAAGCTCTAGAGAACTAATCTGGGCAGATTTTGTGGGGCCTTCAAAATTAAAGCATGAAACTTGATAAGCTTTTCCCAGTGACTCCATTTTAATTGCCACAAAAGACAAGGTTCATAGATGCACAAACTGAATAAGATAATAACAGAGAGAGGGAGAAACCATGGGAACGTAGTTATCAATTTTGAACAAAGCAAGAATATTATAGAACTTAAGGGTGAAATGAATATATTGGATGATATCAAGTCACCTCATATTTTGAGCAATTCACCCAACGTGACAATGCTGACCATCTGCAATCAATATTCGATTGCATAAAATAGTTGTGTTGAAGATAAAAACTATTTTGTTAAATCTAGTATGAAGCAACCAAAAGAAATGCTAAGGTTTCCGCATAAATACATTGGCAGTGGCAAAGGTGAATAATCAATGGCACAACCTATCCCAAAGATACTTCTCAGAAATATTTAAGATAATGCAATATTACCAACCTGCGAGGATCATAGATGGTTACAGTACGATCAGATCCACCTACTGCAATAGCCCCATTTAAGGAACTGCAGACAGCATAAAGTGAATTTCCAACAGATCCAGTAACTCTCTGTACACAACCACCATTGTGTTTCGTCCTCAAGTCCCACAAGGTCAGCTGGAAGAAATTCAGAAGTGAGGGTGGAAGCATCACAGTATGAAAATGTACGATGCAGCTCAGATAATTCAACAGATTAAACTGAAATTTAACTCGAAGCAGTACCTGACAACCTTCAGCAACAGCCAGAATTGAAGAATGCTCATCACTGGATAAAGGGTTTCTTAGAAAGCATAAAGAAGCAGGGTTCCACAAGCTGCTCCATCCCTCGTGTAAATGACAAAGAAAAGATCCCCATAAATGACTTGAGGCTTGAATGTTAAGAAAAAATTGACATATTGAGTTACATGGTTAGTAGTCCAGAATATTTTTTTTTAAAAATGGAATCATTCAAAAAAATATATTTAAAAATGGACAATAGGGAATAAGAAGAATTGCAATGTTAAGATAACTTACGTGCATAAACACCGGATATGAATATCTTGGTCATAAACATCAATGCTTTTACAGAAGCTTCGAGCAACTGCTACCTGGAAAAACAAACTGTTGATTTTTTTTTTTAAAAGGCAACAATTTTATTGCTAAAGAGAGAATACAAAGAACAGAAAGCCTCGGCTACAAATAACAGACATCACAACAAAGCAATATATCCAGAGAAACTTCACCCTCAGCCCTCCTCAGATAGACTTAAGGCCTACTTAGAATCAGATACAAACCCAGCCCCTCTTTTGCAAGCATCAGCCTCATCATTATTGGATGAACGCAGAACATGAAGCACCTCAAGCCAGTTCCTCTTTATTATAGATAGATCTGACTTCCTTGATCTTGTCCAGATATGTCCATAGACAAAGAAGTCTCCCACTACCTGGTCCCTGCTCAGCCTAATTTTTCCAGCACCTTAAGACCAAACCAAAGTGCATGCAGCTCCACCTCCTTTGTGTGGCAACCCTGAAGAAGACCGGCAAAGGAAAGAGTTTCTTCTGCAGCATCATTTCGAGTTACACCTCCAAAGCCAACCTTGACAGTAATTGAACTGCCATCAAATTGAGTTCAAATGCAACAATGGAGGGGGCCCCTCTATTGCACTCCCTGAGGTCTAGGATGAGGGATTAGGGACACCTATTAATTTTTTATTTACTATTGTTATTCACTTTTTAAACAAACTGGCTAGAACCTGCAACCTTGTGATTGCAATAACAAACAAGAACAAACCATGATTCATTGGTAAAACTTTTTCATGTCATTTATGATCCAACGTGAGATAAGGAGGGGCAAATTTTGAAACTGTGTTCAATAACAGGAGTTTTGACAATCTGAACTCCATCCCCAATCACAGTATAAGTAATAAACTGAAAATATAAACATAGTACAATGATATTTTAGATTTATAATTAGTAATGATACTTTTGCAGTGCTGCCATTTTAAAAGTGCAGACAAAAACTCCTACCGTGGACAAGTTTCTTGGACTGAAGCAGAGCCCTGCCCAACTACCCTCTCCCACACCACAATCACGAGGCGATACTGAATATGTAGTGGACCTTTCAACATCTGAAAATTTTGTTAATAAAATATAAAAGTATAAGACATTGCCACAATCCCAAGAGCACTTGATACACATATAACAACCATGAGCAAAAGGCGTGCAAGCATGTGAATTTAGCCACTACAGCAAAGCCCAACACTTTCTTTTTTTCTTTCTTTTTTTTTATTTATTTTGAAATGGTAATGTAACTCTTTAAAATGTAATATGACTTGAAACCGTAACCTTAATGACCACAACAAAAAGCACTTGCCCCTGCAACTACAACTCCATGAGCACTGATAACTATGCCACGCAGAAACCCAATACACAGTAAAAATGAAATAAGCCTGTTATAGTAATTACAGTTTTCACTTATCAGGAGTACGAAGATTTTTAATAGTGTCCATGGAAAGATCAGATATGAGTTTTTCAACTATCAAGGATAAAAGATTAATATGGGAAATGTAGTGGGTCTAGTTTACTGAATGTGTTGGTTATCATATCAACAAAAACTAAAGTTATTTTGACCAGCATAGTTACAGAGCATTGGAAAGTGATGCAAACTTGAGTGAAAAGTTAGAAAGACCTGATTTGTAATTATAGCCTCAAAGATATGAATTGAGATTGATCAACTCCATGTTCTCAATCAATACTTTTCAGTCAAATTCAAAATTAATTAAAAAAATTGTGCATAGAAAGAAATCCACCATGAAATCAAACACAAGGTACTCTTAGGAGAAATATCAATAGCAATATCTAAAAACTAACAATAACTCCATTTATGTCGTTTATTAATCCTTGTCACTCTAAGAAAAAAATAGATTACTGGTTTGGGTTTACTTATTCAAGAGTTTCTCAATCCAAACTGACGAGATAAGATGAGAAGAAGAGTAGATGAAAGAATAAAAGAGGGATGTCGAATGAGAAAAGAATGGAATGTACAGATACTGTAGCTGCCAGCATACATATAAGATTATTAATATTGAATAAATTAGAATATTGAGTTTAACTGCAATCACGAATATGCTTTTCAAAAAAATTACAATCACCTATCACTCCTGATCAAGTCATTGGCTCCTCTGTGCACACTCTTTTCTGGAAGCAAATCATGTGCGCAACTACACATACATATCCACTTCAGTGTTTATTTATTAACCAATTCAAGCAATGATCCTTCTTCCGTGAATGAGCCACATACCAAGTTTAAAATTTGATAAGAGCCTCCATCTCTTCTTCCACTGCTTACATTACATTAGATGAGATAGACCCTCCTTCTGGCTTTTTTGGAACACATATACCAGCAATGGCAACACAAAAGGACATGTCGATGGTAACAAATGCTTAAAGGGTCAAAGTCAATTGTGGGACAAGTAGTGCTAGAATGTTGCCCTTTTTGGAGTGCACCTGGATAATTGAAACCAAAAGATCCATTGGAGGATGGAATAACTTCAAGTTGGGGATTAACTGAGATGGAGAAGATAACTGATTGGTATGATTCTGAGCAGATACAGGCTGAATCTTTTTGTTCCTCCTTTTCGACACATCAAAGGAGAAATGGACATTTAGTAGAAGAGTGCGGTCTGAAGTGTTAAGAGTTGATGGGTGCTTCTTGTACTTCCCAAAAAACTTTGACAGGAGTGTTGAAAGCTTGGGTGGGTGGCTGGGGGCCGCGCCTTTTAAGAGTAGGGGGAAAGTGGCTGCAGATACTAACCCAAAGGAAATTTTGTGGTCAATATGGAAGGAAAGAAATCTACTAGTACCTCTGGGTTACAAGTCTAGCCTAAGCATGGCTTTCTGCACCTTTAATCATACAAACACATCCAATATATCTGAAAGCACCACAAAGAATCCTTTAAACATCCAAAGATGTTCTTAGCGAAAAGGAAAAACAATCCATTCTACCATTCAAACCACTAGCCATTGCTGCATTCAAAAGTTCATTTGTTTATTTGGGGAAGGGTTTTTTTTCTAACTTGCCAAGAAAATAACTCTCTCCCATGCCCTATTCAAAATTCAGTGATTACTCGCCCAATTCTTGCCAGATCACATGATTTTAGGGATAGTAGATGGGTAACTCAATACACAACATCACAGAACTAGTTTTATAGCATGTTGACAACATCATTACCTAAAAGTGAGCCTTCAATATTTGAATTATGAAACAGGTATGTGGCTGCAAAATCTAAATTTAACATAAAGAGTACCAACTAACATGTGTTTCCAACTTAAATGAACAACTTAAAGTTAGAAATCCAACAGCAACAAAATGCAGGTGAGAACAAGGTAAGCAACTGCACTGGATAAGATAAATGAAATTGTGCCCTAAATCACCAAGACCACAATTAGATCTCTTTATATTAATGCAAGTGTATAGATCTTACAAATTTAGAATGAGAAAATGATGAGAAATTATCAAAATAAGGAAGGGCACCTTCACCACTTGTATCAAGTCGAGATACCATAAGGTGACCATACGAATCCACTGTCCCCAAGATTACACCTGAATCATCTATATTGCATCAAATAAACAGGTCAACTACAAATAATTTCGTAGTGAAATGGACGCCAAAAACAAGAAGAAATAAAGGTAGTGGACACCTTTAATCTATCAAACTTGCAACAAAAGAATCTGAAAAAAAGTGAAAGGTCCTAATCCAAGATTCTATCCACAAGGGAGGGCACACTTGTTTTATTGAAAAAAAAAAAGGTAAATAAACACAACTATCCAGCCATCTTATACATATAACACATTTACAAGGTTTGCAAGACAACCCAAAAAAAAATCCTAATTGATAGACTCAACTATACAAATTTATTAAAAAGTAAAATTACTAGAATACACTAGTTACTTGATGGACTTCTAAATATATTCTAAATACATAAAATTAACATGATAGATCAGAATGGGTAGTTCACTCCTTGCACAGCGAAACGTGTGGTCTCCTGGCCTTTCTATGGATTTTTCCAAACCTTTGCATGTCAATAAAAATAAATAAAATAAAATGGTAAATCACCAAAACCCACAGCCTTTAAAGTTGCAGATGTGTACTTGTCAACTATGCTACGGACTCTTATTGCCCAAGCTTGAACAGGTTGCCATCCTATTGATAGGACCTCATCCAAGTCGAAGTCAATTGTGAAATTTGATTCATTGCCAAATATGAACATCCAATATATTTAGTCCGAGAATCTTGGCCCAGAATTGTTACATAGTGTGAGTCGTGGGCCCACATAAGATGGAGCTAATCCATAGGAGTAGATGGAATGTGCAAGGAACCACATGGCTAGGTGTTACATGATGCTTGGGAGAGAGTCGTAAAACTGTGCGTGCATTTGAATCTTATGGGTGTATTTCTATATATAACTACAGCACATTTACGCTCAAACATGTATTGCAGTCAAGCGGGAGCCCAGCTATTTCTATCATTTGATAGAGGTAGGAGAGGTCTCTTCATGGACTAAAGGAAGACCAAAAATCAGCTTGAGTGTATGTATGTGTTTTAAGGCCCAAACATCATTAGTAAATAAAATGCATAATAAAATGGTAAGGTGAAGCAAGAAGGTGTGAATGGGTTGAATGTGTAGGACAACCCCAAGTGAGCACCACAAGCAAGGTCATATACAGGTTATATGTTTAGTCTTGCTTGTGGGAGAAAATAGACACAAATCTCATAGAATATGACATAACAGATATAGGTTTTCCTAAATATAAGAGATATAGAGAGACATAAAAAGAAGCTTCAACATAACAGTTGTGCATGCAACTCTGACAAGCGGGAAGAAGTTACTGTCATGACTCTTCATCCTTATTGCTTGACTTAAAGAGACAATTTAAGTTAATCACTTACAGTCCATCTCAGTCAGTGCTACACTCTGAATCTCTGAGCGATGTGGACAGCAATTAACCATTGATGCATGCATTACCTTCACAATGCACAAGAAAGCCCATGGAATTAAAATGAACTGAATAATAAAAATCCCATAAATACAAGAATACTTATATTACATTCCAACCATATGTCTAAAAACTAAACGTACAATTAAGTACATATATACATGCCTTTGCATGAACAGGAATCAACAAGCTCTCCTTTCCCATTGTTACCACAGAATCCTCCATTAATATCTACAAGAGAAGAAAATATCAAACTCATTTAAAAGATTAACCATTCCATGAATAAGCGTCACATCCATGTAATATTTAACAAAAAAAATTGGTTCACAGGATCCACCAACTTCTACCTCAATCTATTGATCTTAATCAGCTCAACCAATAGCTTAAGAAGTTACTTTAAGAAATGAATCCAACATTATAAACCAAAGTCAGTGCTCTAAAGGCATTTGAAGCACACTCCTTGGAGCCCTGTAGGGCTAAAACTGCTCTTTACATGAATAGAATTGACACAATCTGCACATTGTAGAAACTAGATAGCCCGTATTGTCATAGGCCCCAGAACACAGTCCTAAAAAAAATAGATGAAATTCGGCAAAAACCAAACTAGGTTATCAATTTTTGCATGCAAAGGGGGTCTCAAGGGTGAAAACTGACCCTAGGACTCTAGGAGACCATTGACAACATTGATCAAGAAAAATTTCAAGATATGCAGGATTGAGACCATTCGCTCCTCATTAATGGAAAAAGGTGTGCTTGGTACTTGGTTTTGATAATTAGATCCATTGTAAATTAATCATGCCTGTATCACCGTTGCCTTCCACTTCCCCAACCATCTGGAATTGGCCCTTGAGTTATGATATCTTCATTGTCCCTTCAATCCAAGTACTTTAAGGTCTTCCTCTTCTAAGAAACTATCCATCGTGAGCTGATTCATTCTCAGTTGGATAACTAGTTTTTATGGGGCCCACTTTAGATTATAAGGATGAGTTGGTTGAATAAGATTCAATGCTGAATAAGGAGTGTACCAAAAATCAGCTTGAGTAAATCACTATAACTATGGTTTTAAACGCTAGAGTTGTGATCAACCCAATGGCGAGTGTATCTCAGGATGGGTTCAAATTAGGTACAGAACAAATTCAGGGGGCGAAATGGGTGTGATGTGGAGAAAAGGATGTAAAGGTAAGTTCTAAGAAAGATGGTCACTTGGTCCACAACAACGTTGTTCACAGTAGAAAAGGATGTAAAGGTAAGTTCTAAGATGGTCACTTGGTACATGCCCAAACTATCTTAAGAGACGTTTCCCTCACCTTCGAGTCTATTGCGGCTACTTCTATAGTCTCTCAAATGCAATCATTTCTAATTCTATCCTACAATCTAATATACCATCATACCTATATCCATGGTCATTAAAACAGTAGCATTTGAAGGATAATCCACGTGAAGACATAAAGGCAATGCGAGAGACATATCCAGTGTTTTGTAGAAATAATACCTGAACCTTGTAAACGCGGCATCCGGAAGCCATGTAAACCGAGCAACAGGAATGATCTTCATTAACCTGGTGAAAAGAAGAGAAAAATTAGGAATTGCAGGGAGAAAATGAGTCAGTTAATGGATTAAGTAAGTGAACATGAACGGACGTGAACGGCGAGACGAGTGGTTTGAACGCTTGCCGGAGAAGGATGTTGAAGATGGGGAAGGGATGGAGGAATGGTAGCCTTCCTCAGACTCTTTGCCACAGGCGGCATATCCCTGATGGACCTTCTTCCCACTTCTTACCAGCAAGACTGCAACTCGATTCTGCCCAGAGCATGATTATCAGCTATCCATTTCAAGAATTCAAACAACAGAGAATTTTAATTAAATTTTCAAATAAAATCAATATTTTTATTAAATTAGCTCTAATGCACACCCTCTACCTAACATTAAATCTCTTAAATTGAAAATATATTTGTCAAAACAATAAAAATAATAATAATCAATTTATGTAATTGGGTAGGTAGGATCAACAAATTTTCGGACTTAAAAGTTCAGACGTATTTATTGGATAAGTTATATCAGAGTATAATTCACTGTAAAAAATAATAATAAATTATTATAAAAACTATCAAACTCTACGTATGGGATTCATTAAATTCAATAGTGATGATGATGTATCGATAAACATTGATTGAAATTAAATTTAAATCTTAAGAGAAAATTTTAACAATTTATATTTATCATACACAAACGTAAATATCAAACATTCAAACCTAAGATGAAGTACTCAAAGGGAACGACAGTAAGTGATTGGGTACCACTTCCCCTAAAAAACCAAAGAGAACAGCTAAAAAAACACCAAAAGACTGAAATGTATACAACAATCAAAACAAACAAGGTTACAATAGACTTTAGTTTACTCCTTAACAGTTTTAATGTGACCACTTTTATATGTTTTCCACTTTGTTTATAATGAAATAGTAACTACACTACTAAGGAATTTTATTTTAATAAAATAAACAGTATATATTTGAGTGAAATTACAAAATGCCCGGATAAAGGGTCCTTTATTAACTCACTCAATATTAAATCTAATTTACTGGTTTTTTTTATGAAGCATAGAACTTTTTTTTTTTTTTTTAAGGCTGAGTTTCTGTGCCTAGAAAAAGATTAAACTTGAGAAAACTGTCAAAAACCCTTGCTGTCATTGGCGAGGACTTCTCCAAAATGTTGGAGAGGGGCTCACCATGGGAGCAGAACATGAGTACAAAACTCATATCTATTGTGAGGGGTTTGCCCTGAGAGCGATTGAAAAATACAGAGTCTATCTCTGAGTGAGGGGCTTGCCCAAGTTAGAGACTATTAGCATTTTTTTTTTAGGTTTTTGGAGTCTAATTCATTCATCATTGATATAGACCACATCTGTTGTCTACTTGAGCATGTGTGATATTTTCTATACGTTTAAGTGAGTTCAATTGTAGGCTCATGGACTTTTCATAAATAGATTTGTTTTAAAAAAATATTCACGTTCTGGGCCCACATCAGAGTCAGGGCGTGACGGTGTCCAAGCCTCTTAGAGTACTTAATTGTTTATAATTTTTATTTAATCCATACCCATTGTTGAATTATTTGTGATAAGTCAAAATATTTATCGAATAGGTCATTTTAATCTTAAAAAATCAAGGGTTAATATAATTCAATTGGTTTCATTTTCGAAGATATGATAGACCCATGACTATCTATCCATGTATATAAATTCTGTGATCATCTAATAAGACCATTAGAACACCTAAACTTTTCAGCCCAAGTGTCTGTTGGATTTGCTTTATGTAAAAATATACAATATATTTTGTGGATTATTGTACTCCAACATATTGATTTAATTTGTATAGTATTACTTTAAAATCAAAACTTAAGGCTGAGAATTAGTATCTCACTAGATTTTAATATATCAAATTTATGATAAAATAACTATTACTTTGAATGTATTCTGATTGGATGTGTAACAACCATTTTTATTATCATTATTTTTTAATTTTGAGTTGCTCCACAACCATGTGTTTAATATGCCAGGTCCTATAGACCCATTACATACCACATGTCAAAGATTAAAAGTGAAACTTGAGTCAGGCTTTTATCCAACTCACATGACCTTAAAACAGAGTTGGGCTGGGTCAGTCATTTCTTCAATTTTAGAGTTGTCTTGACTTAAAATTTGAGTTAGAATTTCAAAAATAGATTTATCTCGACTTATTAATCTCTAAATTACCATTCTCTCACTCATTCATATAAAATTTCATCAATACATTTTTAAGATTATTATAATTTGATCTTGTATTATATTCAAGCGTAGAACCTTATTTACTTATAGATTGTTTGTTAATTGTTTGTAATATTAAATTATTCAAAAGTATTATTCTTTTAAAAAGTGAACAAGATCAATTGAGATGTTTACCACTCAAGACCCTATAATCCAACTTATTCAATGCTATGATAAGCAGTAGGCCCAGGGGAAAAAATCTCAGAAATCCGAGATCTCGGCCGATATTCTCTCCCTTTAAAAAATAAAAATTGGATTTTTTTCTAAATAAAAAAGAAAAATAAAAAATGAAAGAAGACTCGATTTTGAAAAAAAAAAATTGTAAATGTCGACTGATATTTGGGCCTATATCAGCCTGGGCCCACAACCGAAACATTAAAAAAGAAAATCAGATGATTTTTAGAAAATTGTACAGCCATATCGGTCGAGGTATCTCAGTTTGTAAAACCTAAGATATCTTTATGGATATGATACGTATCGGCCGAGATTCTCTTTCCCTAATAGACCTAGAGCACGTTAGATAGTTGGGACAAGTTAGGCCCGCAAGTTGGGTCACAAACCTTGAATTGTAAAGTTAAATTAGGTTGGATTGGACTTACTCATGGATAAAGTGGGTGAGGCCAAATTTTGTCCAAACCTGGTCCGGCCCATCCAAATTAAATTAATACCCGTGGGCCCTTTTTCGGGAATCGTAGTGTGGACCTTAAATTTATAGATGACAGTGCTCATTAAATAAACTTATTACAAACATTTACAATCGGGCCGTCCATAGAATGAGGCCCACATGTACGGACCTGCTTGCTCTAAAAGGCTGTTCGCGTTTCGAGAAAGCGGCAGAACAGATTCCTTACGGAAGCACCTCTTTGGCTTGGCACGGCAGGTCGATAAACCACTGTGCAAACGTAACACATTCGAGTCACGGTCTCGTGACACGTGGCAATATGTGACTGATTGCATTGAACCAAAAGAAGAAGGCAGGAAGAGAGTTGATCTCATTCTACAAATAAAATCTGTTGATCTAAAAATATATATATATAGATAGATTATAATAATATATAAAATTTAAATAGTAAAATTAGATTGTTTAATAAAACCTATTATTTTGTGATAGATAGATTTAAGGTATTTTAATCTGGTGCTAAACTATTCATAATATACCAACTAAATTAATGCTTTAAAGTCAGTATTAAATGTTAATATGAAATTAAGATTGAGAGTATGACTTGGTGAAATAAATGAAAAACAATTTGAGTGAGAAATTAACTTGAAGTAATAAAAGATGTAATTTTAATATGAGTTATTAAATATTTTTTATCAATAAAATTAAGATTATAAGATATATATATCTTATGATTGAAGTTCAAGTGATGAGGAGTACATATATGTATATATCTTTTCACACACATATACATATTGAGTTTAAACAACGAGGAATTACTCTATAAAGAGTGATTCAGATAAATTTAAATAAATCAAATTTAAAATCTCTTTTTATAAAAAAAGTTTTTTAACCTTCAATCCAACTCTCTTAAATTAAATTATAAGATATATTATAATAATTACAATAAAAATCACTATTTTGTCATCAAATTTGATTTATATAAAAAGGATAAAAGTTACATAATTTTTAAAAACTACGATATATTACATAATATAGTTATTAATTAAATAAATTTAAATCATCATCAACAACGATTTAATTATATCTATTTAAAACAAATATTTTAGACTCTCTAATACATTAATATGTGATTTACCTATTTTTCATATCTTTTATTATTTATTCTATAAAAACTTAATCTCTCTTTTAGGTTAATTTATAATATCTTAATTTTACGTACTGAAATTACATCTTATCTTTTAAATAAATTTAAATAGAATATAATTTATTTTCCTCGACTAAGGAGCGCATTTATATTAGCCCAGCACTTCCCCACCAAACGCCACCAATGCAACTCCGTCGGTCAGCCTTCCAGCGGCAAACACAGTAAAGCCTCTAGTGGGGCCCACACTGTCATTTTCCATTTATGGCAACTCCCATTCACGTCTGCCACCAAAACCGCTTCCTTTCCGCTTCCCCGTCCACCTCCCAAAATCAACCCTTCCCTAAATTCAAACCGCTCCAAAACGAGAGCGAAAGGATTTTTTCTTTCCATTTTAAGCAACAAAACCCTCATACCCACGCGAAATAAACCCTTGGAATCAGCGCTTGGATGGCATGGTCGAAGGTGATGGCGTCCTCCAATTCAGCAGCAGCGAATTCGGATCTGGGCCGCCACGTGTCGCCTCCACATTCGCTCTCGGCCTCGGGACCCGCCGCGAGCGGCTTCGGGAGCATGAACATGGAAGAGCTGCTTCGCACCATCTACCCAGACAATCCGACGGCTGAGATCATACCCCGCATGATGGACCCCGGATCCGACGGCACAACGATCAAGAGCGTGGACGAGGTGTGGAAGGAGATTGCAGCCGGCGGTGGGACCCCCTACAAGGAGCAGCAGCCCTTGGAGGAGGAGATGACTTTGGAGGATTTTCTGGCAAAGGCAGGAGCAGTTCGGGAAGAGGACGTCAGTGTACCGGAGATGGAAGCCGCTGCTTTTCCGGAAGCGGATTCCGTCCATTTTCAGAGTCATGTACAGCAGCAGCAGCAGCAACAACCACAGGATGTGACGGTGGCAGTGGCGGAGAGGTCAATTCGGGGGAAGAGGCGGGCGCCTGAGGAGCCTGTGGACAAGGCCACAGCGCAGAGGCAGAGGAGGATGATCAAGAACCGGGAGTCCGCCGCCAGGTCAAGAGAGCGGAAGCAGGTGCGGACCTTTCAATCAATTCTTCTTTCCTAACTTCTTTTGGTTTTCATTTGTTGTAAATTCTCTTTTCTATCGAGTGTTGTTGAATTCTGATAAAATGCGTCTTCTGCGGCCTTCTTTATGTGTTTAAGGCTTATACGGTGGAGCTAGAATCACTGGTGACAAAGTTAGAGGAGGAAAATGCGCGCCTGGTGAAGGAGCAGGTATGGCATTTTGATTCAAGTTTCAACTGTTGTATTACTTGTCAGAAACATGCAACAAGTTGTTGAATTCCTCTCGCGTGAATTCAGGGTATACCCAATTTTTTAATAAATCCTACAAAAAATGATCATACTTTGATTCCATTGGCTCTTGGGACTCTTGATGCAAATTGGGATAGCAGATCACTGATGACTCTATGATTTTCAAACTGCAGAATGTTATATAGGGGGAGAAGAAGATGTAGAACGTGTGTGTGTGGGTGTGGTGGGGGGGGGGGGGTAAGTTCAGTGATGACGATCTCATCTATCTCTCTAAATTTGAAATTGTCAAATAATCTATATTTGTTAGAGTAATTCTGACTCAACTTCATGAACTGGTCTTCAAATCATGCACCATTGTTATGGTGCATGGATTGATATAGGACCCACATGGATGAATGCAATCACATATTGATGGGTGATATAAGTTTAGAAATGGTTTAGAGTTGGATAAATAACCGGCCCCACTAGTCACCATTTATTCGGTTTTTTCTGGGGCTCCAAAGACTATCAGTGAAATGGATGCTTGTGGAATGTGATGGGTGCTCCAACCACGGCTGTTCACCAAACGTGTCCTTGAAAATTGGGTCAGACAGTGGGGATTGGGCCACTGTTTATGGGAAGTTATGGGGTAAGGGTCCAATCGAGCAATGTGAGCCTTATTTGATTTTGTATCTCTTACCTTATGGTCCTCTGTACACTTGATTGATAGTCAAGGAAAAGAGATGCTAAGAAGAGGAGATCTTGTGTAATTCTGTTCTAAATTTACTTGTCTAGTCACCAACAACCAAATGTTAATTAAAGTTCATATAAAGTGAGAGACCTACTTTGCATGGTGCAGGTCGAAATTTTGAGAGGAAAATAGTGACATGGAAGAACCTTAGATCATTAGAGGCTTTGCTTAGAAAGTTTAACAACTCCAATGGGACTTTCTATGGGTTCTATTAGATAGAAAGGGAAGTCTGACCCAACTGGCGAGGATACATCAGGATAGATAGTAGGGTGGTATGAGCTGGATTGATCTGAGCCCACTCTTTTGGGCTTGATTGGATCCAAGTTTTCACTCTACAGGTTGGAGTTGTGCATTTTCCCAGTCCTGAAGTGTCACTGAGCTGAGTTTGACGTATTTCTGTCTAAGGCACTTTTCAATCTTTTTTTTTTTTCATTTATAATGTGTAGGACTATTAGATGGATATAAAATGTACTCTATGATTTAATCTTGAGAATAATGGAGTGTTTTGGATACATGCAATTTGGGTGCTTCAGAGAACTGGAAAAGTTTGATTTCCCACTTTTCTCATCTTATGTTGAGTATATCAGTTGAATCCTTGAGAACTCTCAAAGAGGCCTGAACAGCAGCTGAATCTTAGATCTTTCAAGAGGAGCCCCCATTTTTCTAAAAGATGTTATTGACAAAGCTGTCTTTTTAATTTGAAATTGATGACAAAGCCCAGTCATCATATCTTAAGGATCCATTTTTCTCCAATTGAAAGGGTTTTTTCCCCACTTTCCTTTTCTTTTCTTTTTCTTTGCTCCTAAGAGTTATATTGATTCAAATGTCACAGTTCAGTTGCCACTTTATAGTTAATGAAATTGTGGGATTTCCTTCTTTTTTCTGCTTTTGAAAATTTCCCAATGCTCAACAATTTGGTCTTTTCTGGGAATGTTTTCTATACTTTCAAGATCATGGGCTAATGGAAGTTATCTACTGCAGATGGAGCAAACCAGGCAGAGACTTAAGCAGGTATATTTGGATTTTAGGTCCTTTGTTTCATCATGAAATAATCTTTGTTAATTGATGTAGATTTTGTTTATTTAGAAATGATCTTCATTATATAATTAGACGTTTTTAGATGTTTTGATTTCTTCTGGTAGTTATATTGTTTTGGCGATGCAAATCAAGCCCTAGGAAACCTAATCGTCCTCAAAGTCATTTTGTCAATTAATTGTCTAAAATTGTTCAACCTTTTTGACTTCATAGCATCTCCAATGTAGCAGATATCATTGTTTTTGGGATAATAATGAGTTTGCTGTTTCAATCCAAAAATGCCTCAAGCTTGCATTTTGCATTTTGTTAGCTAGCTTTATATATATATATAAACAAAGGCTACCTTGCCTCTGGCGAATGTCCTTTTTAATATTATCATTATAGTCATCACCATCATTATTATCATGAAAATAAAGTCCCAAATTTAGACTTTTTGGAATTTGTAATGTGACTCGAGTTTGCAGCCTTACCAGCAGAGCCACTGTGTTTTTAGGCACTTTTTTAACAAAGTGGAGTTCTCGTGTTTAAATGTGTGAATAAGGTTACACCCCCCTCTCAGTCCGACCAACCAACCAACCAACCAACCAGTCGTTTCATTACTTTGGATAGTTAAAGTTTTCAGTTTAAGCATTTTGTATTCAACAAAGACACTGGGAAGAAGAGGGACTGACATAATTAAGGATAATGTGGCAAAGAGTTGGGTCAGGTTTTGGTCAATTTGGCTATGGATATCAACAACCCTACACCTGACATAGTCTAAATTTAATTTGAAACAGTGCAATTGAACCGAATCTGCGAACAGCTCTCTGATCTGACCCACTTTAAAAGCAATAATTAAAGAAGAGTTAGAAACCTCACTCTAGCTATCCAACTGCTTCAAGGGAATGATTTGTAGCATCCATATCTACAAAATAAAAATATCTATCTCTAACCGTACATAACTACAAATGATCCCATCAATACCTTTTTCACTTTCCCTTTCACATCTCAACTTGCCCCTTTATCAGTAAGTTGCAAGGAAGTCATTTAGTTGGTCTTGCCTTTCACTTGTCAGCAATGATTCCTTCCCCCTAAAGAGTAGGGGTAAGAAAGATTATGGGAACCCAATGGTTTATGATAGGGTCAAATGGAGAAGTAGAATTTGAAAAGCCAACCCCTGATAGGCAGGATTTTGTCAAATGATGATTTGTAGGATTTAAGAGAATGAAATGCAATTATCAGTGAAGTGAGAGAATGGGTGTGTATTGTGTGGGTTTTGGGCTGGGCCAAGGAACTTAGGTAGAAATTGCTTGGAAAATGGCTGTAACTACTCATTGGGTTTGCATGTCTCAACCTAAACCCATCCTAAACTTAATTTTCATTGGATCCATTAATCTAATTAGACATTGGCTCATTGGTCAAATATGCTTACTTCAACCTAGAGAGAAGGTTGGCTTGATGGTGACACTTCTCTTTTATGCAACTGTAGTTTGCCTATGGTATACTTACCTTGCCCATCCTACTAACTATATTGAGACCATATCCTTAATCTTGTTTTGATTATATCATTCCCCCTACTTCGGTATTGCCCTAAAGTTTCACTCCATATATAAATTTTCATATGGAAACTCCATGTGGATTCTCATAATGAGAACCCTCATACCGAGCCTGTTGTGGCTCCATTTGTGTAATAACCCCCCACCCTACGCAATTGGATCCCCATGTAAGTTACTGCAACATATGGCTTAGAATTTGATAAAATTGCATCCTCATCTACCATTGAATTTCGGGGTCTTAAAAACCATAGTGTCATTGTTGGCCCCTCTCAATGTGGAGAACTCTCCATGAGAACCCCTTTTAGAGTGTGAAGATGAACACTACACAAAAAGATTGTGTCTTTTTCCTATTATTTTTAAATCATTCACATCAAAGCTTTTCTCAACAATTGTAACTTAATTATTTTGGTTGGGTTTTGTCTCTAATTCTACATCTTCTACAACCAATTTAGAATAGGAAGCTTCATCTTGGATTTCTTGAGTGAAAACATGGATGGAAGGGATAAATTGGGATATGATGGATTGTTTGGTTATAGAGGGTATGGTTTTTAATAGAATAAAATGAAAAAAAATTAACTTAGAAAACCAACTCCAAGTAGATGGGATTACTGGCTTTGATGATGACGATGATAATAATGATGATGATCTTTGCTATCTTAGGTTGTCCATAATCAATGTGAATAAATAAGGGCTTAAAGCAAACTCTTGGTGAAACCTGATTCCTAATTAAAGCTTTGTGGCTTTACACAATTCTTACACTTGGAGTCGCCCCTCACGTGTATCATGTATAACCTTAACATATCCACTTAGGGTGCACTTTCATTTTTAGTGTCTGCAAATTAATTAATTTGTACCTCACCATATGCCTTTTCTATACTCTTAAGATTGATAACAATAGTTCTAGTACTAGTAGTAGCAGTAACTGGATCTCATTTGCATCCAAAATAAAGGATTGGAAGTTGGGCATTGAGTAGGACCTGATTAAATATAATTGGAATGGGTCCATGTTCATGTTTTGTCGAGACCTAATATGGATCATCATCATTAAAGTCATATATCCCATCTATTATATTGAAAACGAAGAAACCATGATGCAGCAAACACACAAGCAATCACATAGAAACATATGAGATGTAAGTGGGTTGAGGGTGTGCCTGTCCACAATGAAATGGGAGTGATTTCACTATCTTTGAGAATAGGGTTGCAATGCTCTCTTCTTCGGGAGTCTTCTAATACAGACAAATTCCTATATCCCTAGAGATCCCTTAAAATTCACAAATAGACAACATTAGTAACAACATTATGAAACTACCTTCATGCACACAAAAACTTTGGCTCAGTGATTTCCTACCTAAAACTCCAACTAACATGGAGGAGCTGTGATGCGGAGCATCAGATTTCCCTTTGAATTGAGAGTTCCTTTTTATTGTTTATTTCTATTTTGTATTTGGTTGTAATTAGAAATTAGGATTTACTATTTTCAGTGAGTTATTTTCATTTTGAGTGTATTTAGATGTTTCTAATTTTAGGTGTTACTATTTTCTTGCTTTGAGATTATTGTAAATACCTATGTAATCCCGTTTTTGGGAGGAGATGAATTAATGAATAAAAGCTTGAGAAAGTTTTCGCAAAATACTTGTGAGTGGTGCGACGATCTTTGGGAGTGATTCCTTAGCGTGAGGCTACGGCGTGAGGCCTTGGTGTGAGGCCATAGTTCTTCTTCAGGTACTTCTCTTCTCTTCTTTTGTTTTCGTTCAGTCCCAGAATCCTTTCCTATAGTTTTCGCCCATTCCTAATACCCATCCCCGTGCTTTCATCTTCCTTTGTAAGCCCTCTAGCCTTTGCCGCAGCTCTTAATGCCCATTGCTAGCCTTCCCGTGACCTTCTATCCCCTTCCCGTTCTTCCGGAAACCCCTTCCTTTGTCGCTTACCTCCGTAGCCCATATTGTGTTTGCCGCAAGCCTCTTTCCTATTTCCCTCCTTTCACGTGGTTGCCCTAAGCCATCCTTTGTTGTAATTCCATCCATATCCCTTAGTTGCAATTGCCGCGTGGCCTAAGTTCCAGCCCACGTGTCTTTTAAGTCATTTAATTTTACTTTGTATTCACATCTTATTCTTAGTATTTTCATATTTATCTGTGGTAAATTTTATATTCATTAGTTACATTTATTAATTGAATTTTAATTTCAGCCCATATTAGTTAGGTGCATTATTTTCATCCTTTTTAACTTTTGGGGAACCAATTTAGGCATTTAGGGTTACCCTATTAGTTGTCCTGTATCATGTTGCCTCTTGTTCAGGGAGAGTCCTCTCCTGAGAACACCCCTTCCCCCCAATTGGGATCCGCACAAAATACAAGACATTAACACGACATATTTGTGGTTGAGATTTGGCAAGTTATTTTCTATGGGCTTCTTGCCTATTTGATTTGAACTTGCAACCTTTATGGTTGTAGCTTCACAATCGTGTTACAAGTTCTTTGCCTAAACCTAATATGGATGGAACCCATTCAAAACCATACACTTTAATAATGAAGTATATGTATGGTTTCCTACTCAATATCATGCAAGCTAGCCTTTCGCATGGGGGGAATGCAAACCATTGATTTGATTTGCATTTTGACATGGCTGTGGATCAAAGGAGAGGTGAAAAGGGGCTCGTCCTGAGAGTTAAACTTAGATGACCCAAATGTGACCATAGTTTGGATGTAACCCACCCCCTTGAGATGGTGCAAATTATGTTGTTCGAAGTTGTTGGATGGCTATGGCTATTCTTCATTCTTTCGCATCTAATGTTGGCTATTAAACCATCTAATGTTGTTTAATAGTGCTACCATTTTTGGTCCCATTATCACTTCTCTTGTTGTTTCCATACTACAATAACTGTTATTAGGAGACCATGTTTTCTTAGGAGGCATGCAACATTGTTCTATGATTTCTAAATCCCCAAAAGATAGGAAAAGGCCAGTTGGTACTAATGAACCCATGTGGGCTCAATGTGATTGATTGTATTAGAACTCTCAATTCATGCATGACCTGCAATTAAAAAAATCCTAAAAACTCAAAATATTAATATCTAAATCTGGGCACTTATTTTACCTTTTTTTCTTCCCCCTTGGTTTCCATAATAAAAAATACTTTTCTGTGAAATTTGATGACTTTCTGTTGGCACTTATTTTCATAGGAGAAGTCTAAAATTTTTCATACCTGTGAAAAGAGGGCCCTTGTTTCAGTGTTTTCTCCTCACATCCATCCTCTTAGATGTGTGTTAAAATGGATGAAACTGCTGTGGTTATAGTAGTTCCCTCAATGATGTCAGTCTGAGTTAGGGTGCACCCTTTTATGGGAACTAAGGAGGGACCATCAATGTTGAGGATGAGAGCAGGCACACCAACGATTTGAACCACAATGGGTTTGCCTATGATGTAAGGGCTACCTGATTAACTGTGATTGGCTCACCCTCAGTTGTAGATACCACATTGTGAGAAGTAAGCCAACTTTCATGGGGAATGATTCTCCATCACTATTTTCACTTGAATCTTTCATGTGAGAAGTTTCCTTTCTCATCATGTGAAACAAACAAATGTGCCTTAAGGATGAGATACCTCGGTAATTCTTCTCTTAGATGAAAGTGGGGTTGGAATATAGGAAATACTCATTTGCTACTTGTTAGGGTTTGGCTTTTTTTTTTTTCTCTTTTTCAGATGCTTAAGGTGAGGGTTGCCTGTGTTCATCCTTTGTCCTCTCTCCTTTGCATGAGGTCTACCAAACTCCTTGTGCTTGATATATGGTATTTTTAAATTATTAGAGTATTTTAGGGTTTTTTGTTTCTAAACATTGGTCATATTTCAGATGTATTTTGATGTCTGGATGATGTGAATTGATGGCTTATTCTAGTGAGCCCAAGTTTGTGCATTTCTGACACAGAAGTTATGGCCTATTTTCTATGGCTATTTACCAGATTAGGCCTTGGGTGACTTTTGTTTGTTTCAAATGGATGGGATCATGATGCTTAATGGCCCAAATTATCTCTAGAGTTTCCTTTTGTGTTGAAAAACTATCAAGTATTAAACAAAGCGCACCTTTAGAAGTCCTTTTGGCTTGAAGATTAGGCTTTCTTCTCTCTTCGGCTTGTTTAGTGTGAGATCTAGGGAGGTCTTGGGGTGTCAAAATCAAGTCCTGTCCATCAATATCATTGGCACTTTTGATCTGTTTTTCCTTTAACACAAGGGAGAATTTCTTGGAGATCTCTGTTTTTGAAGTTTTTACTTCCTATATAAATTGTTCATGTCATTGTATGAAGGAATAGTAGATTGGGAGAAATTACCTGTTGAGAGTTGGTTTATTGTGAAATCAGTGAGCATTTTTTTGGGCTCATATTTATCCTCTTTCTCCACCTCACACTCACGGTCACTGTACCCAACCAGAACCCATTCCCTGTTACACTCACCACTGGATTATGGCCCAAGTCTCCTATGCACTGTTAATTTTTTTTTTAAGACGTATTTAGAGTGATTCATAGAAGTTGATTTTTAATGGTCCCCCCTATCCAAGCCCATGAGCTTTTCAAACCAACTCGAAGTACTTACCTGGTTATCAAGAACTGGTTCTCAATGTATAATTTCTCAGATATTGAACTACTGTTAAAATCAGTGGTCCTTAATATTTGCAATGCTTAGGCTAGTCAGATACACACAGAACTGTTTCTGCAATAGATACAGTTCAGACTTTTGATTTCTTTAGTAATAAACTATGAATTCTTTCTCATGCTAAAGTTAACACTGAATTTTGTGAGAGCTGCAATTTACTGAATCACCCCATTAAACCCGTTTGCGTGGTAAGGTACTATAGAAATAAGCTCCATAGGTCTATTTGTGAAGCAGTTTGCAACTAAAAAAAGATTGTCAATTATGGTGCGGTCTGGTACTAACCCCCTCCCTCTTTTTAAAAAAAAAAATGTTGTTTGCTATCACTTTATTCTGCAACATATGCAGTGGTATCAGCGGATCAACAAGCAATTCTTGAATGGAAATGCTTCAGTATAAATGGATTTAAGTTCCTTTAAGATCTTCTTTAAATTAAAATAGGTTCTATTTTAATTTGTAACAGTATAAATGGATAAACCTGCAGGAGGCAATTGATCACCCAGAATGCTCCATTATTAAAAGATCGGGTATGTTTGTGTATTTCATTGAAAGTAGGATTTTCAATGAAAATGGGGCTTTGCACATAAATCAAGGGAGCTTTCACAAAAAGCAAAGTGGTTTTGAAACCCACTTTTTATTTTCCCATGTTTACTAGAAAATCAGGATTTTCAGTGAAAATGTGCATTGATACAGGCAAAAAGGTGATTTTCCTACCTAAAGGGCCATTTTTAAGGAAGCTAGTTTCCTTTAAGGGAGATGGGAACATTAATTTTTTTCGCTTATGTGTGGAAACACACAAACATGCACCTGGAAGTTGTTAATTTCAGAAGGCATTAGAAGTTGATGGAACATGTACTTCTTGGAGTGAAGTAATGAAATTGGTGGAAGTAGTGACTGGACTCTGAGATATCCCAAGTGAATGTAATAGTTCACTCTCCGGTAAATGCAGAAAGGTGGGCCCTTATTAAACAAAAAATTAGATTCAAGCATTCCACAAAGTGCATCTATCCATTCTTAAGAAACAATAAGAGACAGAAGTCAAGTTGGTTGGAGACAATGATATTTCTTCCATAAATGGCTAATATAAGCAGAAGATAAGGTGTGATGTAAAGCTAATGTCCAAATACCATCAAAATAAGAAGAAAAGACTATTGAGTATCTTTACTTTAGAGAGCATGTTTGGAGGCCAAAAGTTTGTAATTTTTAGTTTCAAATCTTAAGGTTTTGTGATACATGTCAAAAAGGAAATTCAAGGAGGTGAAGGCAAGGAAGAGTTATTTGGAGTGGGAAAATAGGAGACAAAGCTCTGTATTTTTATGGCTTCACAAGCTGCTTCCACAAATTTAGGAACAATATCATATTGGACTAAGGTTTCCGTGATGGGGGTACCCACTTTCTTATTTTCCTTCTATGATGGAGAAGTTTTTCTTTTATGAGATTCTTATTTTTTGGGGAGGGAATCTATGTCAGTGATGCAGACGATTCGAAGCCTGACTGGATGATGGCCAAGTGTCTGAAGAAGATGGTGCATGGCAATGCCCAAAACTGATGTCTCACATGGAATGAGGACCAAATCTAGTTTTGGTTTATGGCTGCTCATTTGACATCACGTTTTAATTTTGTGGCATACCTGGCATGGTTTTGGTTGTTCACATATGGTGATGCCCATACTGCAATTTTGTGTGGATATTTTTGAAATTCACATTAAATTGTATGTTAATCTGGCATTTCAATAGCTGTTTTCTATATGACCTGGATTTGTTTAAGGGCTTTTCAATTGAAGCAAGTTATCTAGAATTTGATTTTGTAGAATCCTTTTTCTTGAAGATGCTCACAGATTTTTTTTTTTTTGAAAGATACAGAATTCCATTTTTTACTATACAGATCTCGTCTTTCCATATGTTTTACATGATGTCATTTAAAATTAAATTCCCGTGCCACTCCTAATTGAAGAATAGGAACTGTTATGCTTCTTTATGTGTTCTGACTTTTATATTTGTTGTGACATTGCATGTTAGTACTAATCATATTTGAAACGACGAAAGTAACTTTTGGGAATATTATTTTTAAAGCAATCTTAGTAACGTCTTATGTTTGAATTATTTATATGAATAAACTTCTCTGAGAAAATTGGTCAATATTTTTATTTGCTTTGAACATGGTTTTGTTTTGCCAACTCTATTGAGTGATGAGGATTGGTTAGACAAGTAATTCATTTTGTAATGGGAAAGTTCATATATACCATCATGAGATTAATGTATCCTGGTATGGTCAATTAGAAGTAATTTAATGGGAGTAATCATTTGCAGCTCATGGAAAACTTGATTCCCGTTGAAGAGAAGCGAAGACCACCACGCATTCTGCGTAAAACTCGCTCTATGAATTGGTAGAATACACTACTAATGAAAGAAATGGATGGTGGTGTCACCCTTGTTTTCCCTAGAAGAGAACAACTATATAAATTAGCAAGTCGCTGGCTGCAACTTTTGGAGATATTTTAGTATCCTGTGGCATGTAAAGCTAAGTAGAGCCAAGATATAAAGGGGAAATTCAAGTAGCTGAAGTTGGGTTTTCATCTAGCTGCTAGTAGTGTTACTGACGAGATTAATGGGTGTTTTAACTGTTTCCCCTTAGCAGAAGAGGATACCTCAACATACAGCTATGACTTATTCAAATACATCTTTGATTCAATATAATTCCAGATTCAAATCCTGTCTCCTTGCTGTGTATGTGAGTTCTACAACCGCTGAATTCCCCTCCCCCCCTGACATGACTTTGAACCTGCAGTCTATGTAGCGGCGACATGAGCACCTTCCAAAGAGTTCTTACTTACATGCTCATCATAATTACTTGTGCACTGTCAGAATAATATGTCTATTGTAGTTGTCATTGCTGCAAAAACTGGCTATGTCTTGTTGAAAATTGAAACATGGTTTGTGGCAGAATGAATTCATTGACCTGTTTTAGGTGATCTGGCCAAAGGTAGGCTTTCTTCGTCTGTAACATTCTGTGTCTATGTTGTGTGGGTGTGTGTTTAAGGGTGTACTTGGTAGAGGTTGTCTATCTTCATTTCCATTGTTTTTCCTCTTATTAGTAGTATGTTGTGTGGGTGTGTGTTTAAGATTCAACCTGATCACTACTTATTTGATCCATGCCTCAAGCTTCGATTTATGATCTAATCTGCAACTTGACTAATGGCCAATTGTCTAGTCTAACCAAACACAACATATATGATCCATGGCTGAATCCATGACCAATTCAACCCTTATCCCATTGCCTGAATAGCCTCAAATTTATGAACTGACTTGACCCCACCTAGTTTAAAAAATTCTTGATTAAATTGAGATTTGAGATAGATCACGTCAAAACCTGACTAAATTGCACTTTTACATAATATTATCACTTTTAAATAATATATGGGCTAAATTAATTATATAGTGTATATAAGTTCAACTATTATGATCATTTAGAATTAGGATGGTAGGTTATAATCTATACCTCACCATGTGTAATAGAAGAAATTTTATTTTTAAATGATTATGAAAACCCTTTGGTATGATTGCGAAAAATAAAATTTGTAGATTTAATTTCTTTTAGAAAAAGGAATCACTAAACAAATTAATTTTCATAAAAACAATTGTGCGCATACACACTTATATTTTTTCATTTTTATGCATTTCATGAACGGCTTTGATTGATAATAATTAGTTTCTTATTTTTTAAAATAAAAAACTTACCTTACTTTCAAAAAAATTTCAAAGAGGAAAGAATGAATTAAAGCGAAATAACATAAAAAGGACTGAATTCGTTATCTTATATCCAAAGGCTATAAGCTTTAGTATTCAAAACAAGATTACAAAATCATGATTTTTAGGTTATTTAATGCTATTTTAGTTAAAAATTATTATTTTCTATTTACATAATTTAAGATTTATTAAATTTTATCATTTGAATCTCTTTACTATGTTTTATATATAAAAAAGATAGTGTAAGATGACTGTCAAATGAATTTTAACTGTAATAAAAAGAGAAAAGTTCATTCTAAAACTGATTAAAAAAAAAAAAAAAATTTAAGATTTAATTTGGTGATATTGAAAATTTTGTCTTGTCAGGTATTGAAAATGAGAAATTTGTGTTAAATATAACTAAAAATAAGAAAAAAAGGATTTTAAAATTAAATTTGATGAGTTGAAAATTTTGGTCTATTCTTATTATATTATCATCTAAAATAGGAGATATTTGTGAAAAAAACTAAGAATTTTAAAAAAGAGCTTATGTGATTGATATTTTTTATAGCATGGTCCTATCACATTAGAGGTTAGGCTACTCCCACAAGTGTGTGTAGACATCTTAACCCATACACATTGATAAGTCGAAGAAGAGTAACTCCATGGAGAGTGGCCGAGAAGGATTTGAGTGTGAATCAAACTTAAGACTTACCTTTATGAAGAGAGTTTTCAAATGGTAAAATTGAATTTGGTGAATATAAATTATATGGTCTATTATTTTAACAATATCAAAAATAAAAAAATTATATAAAAATTATAATTTAGAGAAAGAATAATCTACAATCAATTTTTTTTTACTAATATTGCTTGATCAAAGTCTGGGATTTTTCTCTCCTTAATTTTTTTTGAAAATCTCAGTGGTTTTTTTTTTCCTAAAAAAAATCATTTAAAAAATATAAAAAGGGTTTTTTTTAAATAAAAAATATTTAAATATTTTAATATTGGCTGATATTTGGTCAAAATTTCGACTATATCAGCTGATTTTTTTTTTTCTCTAACGGTATTGGCGAGATTTATACCCATATTAGTGACTCTAAAAGCCTTAAAAAAGTCTACACATCATGAGGAAATGAATATATGAATAAATTAATATTTATAAAAATCAAAATTCAGGTATTAACATAAAAAAATTAAAGATAACAAAAAGTTCACCGCTCGCTTTTCACGTGATGCGTGAATTTTATGAATTGACAGCCCATAGTCCATGTCAGCGGTGTAGGGTTTACCGAGGGTTCAAGCCCCAAAGCTTTTGGCATCTCCCGCCCCAGCGCCGGCGCCTGCAATCTTCTCCGTTCTTTTCTAACTGCAACTGAAAAGCTGGCGCAGTTAGAAAAAAAATAATCTCATTTCTTATTTCAGAAATAAAATCAAGTATGATGACCTTTGTGTTCCGATCCGTTTTTCTCCGATCCTCTGGTGGTGCTTCTTCTACCTCTTCTCCATATTCTAAGGTTGTATTCCGCCATTCTCCATTCGTATTCTTCCAGTCTTCCTCTCTATCTTCTTCCACATCCTCTTCTTCTTCATCTTCTCATTCTTCCACGTGGCGGCACCATGACGAAGAGAGCAAAAACGTTAAAGTTGCAGTCTGGTGGGACTTTGAGAACTGTTCTCTCCCAATCGGCGTAGATGGCTCATGCGTTACGCCACGGATTACTTCTGTTCTTAGAGCCAATGGAATCAAGGGTCCAGTTACAATCACTGCTTTTGGAGATGTATCACAGCTCTCATGCGTCAATCAGGAGGCACTCGCTTCAACGGGCATCCACCTCAACCACGTTCCCAACAGTCAGTTAATTAATTTTTTTTTCACATTTCTTCATCTATTTTATTTTATTTAATGGATGGTCTTGTTGGATCTCTGTGATTGAACTACTTCTCTTGTTTCCTGTACTAAAACCTTAGGGTTAGTTTGGACGCATGGATTTTAAATATTTGGGTTTTAATTTTTTCTGGAATTCTAGTGACAGAGTGTTTGGATGGACCTGAAACAAATTCTAATACTTATGCAGGAATGTGTGAACCAACTCCCCACTAATTTGTGAGGATTTGAGGACTTTTAAATGACAAAAAAGCTACTTAATTGGAAACTACATCCAGGACACTAAAAAGCAAATGATGTGTTTCCCTGGAAATTTGTGTTCTTGTTTTTGTTAAAATTTCTGGAAGTCGCATCCATGTAACCATGGTAAAATGGGTGGTCCTTTATTATTTCGTTGGTGGTTGGGGTGTTCTTGAAGAATATTGGAAAATGGACATGCGTGAATGTCAATTTTAATTATTTTGAGCCTGTCCAGTCTCACCTTCAATGTACTTTCTGGAAAATATGAATCCTGATTTAAAATCCAGGTACCCAAACAAGCACTGATTAACTAAATGCTTAAAAGAAGAGAATATAAACTATGTTGGCTGCTGGTAGTTAATCCCTGTTTTGTTGAAACCTGGGAATTGGCTAGTAGGAGAATTGGATTGGAATGGGGGAGGAGGTGAGAAGTGTGGAACTTGTGAATTTCTGATTATAGTTCTCTACTTTGAGGAAACTTTGGTTCCTCAGAAATGCAACTCTTCCTCTAGGTGCTGCACCCAGAAAGGGGAACTAGCAGTGGACTAAATAATTTGAGTTCACCTCCATTCCTCAAAAGGAGAACATTGCTTGGAAAGGGAAAACAAACTGGGTTGGAGAATAGCAATTTGATTTAGCTGGGTGAATACCATGACAATATAGTTTTAGAGTACAACTCCTAAATTAGATTTTTCACAGAGCTACTCTGCCGAGGGGAAGACTTTAGAAATGACGCAATGGTTAAAGCAAGAAAGGTCTCATTTTGACATAATTATCCTTTTGAGAGGCAGTGTGTTCCAGATATTTTATGAGAGAACCATGAGTACGATTGAGGGGAAATTGATTTGACTTCTACTCAGTATCCCTTCTTATAATCCTTTCAAATAGAACCATTTATATTAAATAAATTGTCGATAAAAACACCTTTTCCTTTTTGTCAGAGGAGATTCCAAACTCCAAGAGTACAAGAAATACTACTGATCACTTATTGGGAATTAAGGTCCCTCTAACCATGCCTTCTGAGGTAATTTGTCGATACAATCAATGGATGGTGCTAAATGATGAATCCTATCATGTCTAGAGTCTCTCTCTCTCTCTCTCTAAAAAAATCTGTCACAATGTTTCCTCATTTGCCTTTAGAGTAAAAAGAAAGAAATCATATTAAACTCTTCTCTGATGTTAGGTATCAATATTGCTATCTATGTATGTAGTACAGATCTACTTTGTAATTTAGAACTAACTAACCTGGTTTTTATGTTCCTAAAACCATTATCTAGACAAGTTGCACTTTGGTTTGTTTTTTCTAAGTTCATGGGAATAAAAAAGATGTTGCTGAGCATATTATGTGATTCTATTGACACTAATTTTACTTGTGTTTGGTTTTTTATATTTGTTTTGGAGTTGAAGTGTGAATTGCGTAGAGTTTTTCACTTCATGTATTTCCAACTTAATCCTAGTTAGCATAAGAGGGTTATTTTTATTTTTACAAATTTTCTTTTCTACCATTACCTTGGCAATATCAACTAAACCTCTTTAACCTTGTTTTTTTTTTTTTCTTTTATTGCAGGTGGAAAGAACAGTGCTGATAGGTCTCTTCTCCTAGACCTTGTTTTTTGGGTGTCCCAAAATCCTCCACCAGTACATTTTTTTCTAATATCAGGGGATAAAGATTTGCAAACACCCTACATCGTTTACGGATGCACAACTACAATATATTGCTTGCTAGTACGGGATGTTCATCGTTTGTTCTTTGCACGGCTGCAAGTATAATGTGGTATTGGAATGGGTTGGTTCGAGGGGATACTCTTGTTGGCAAGCATTTTAACCACCCCCCTGATGGAATGCACGGTTCTTGGTATGGTCACTACAAGGGGCCTCTTGATGACCCCTTAGTAGATAGAGAACAATCTACATGTACTCAGCCTGAGAATTCTCCTGATTCTAGTGTTGATTCCAAGCCTCGTACAATTCCGAAAGCATTAGTCAGTCGTATTCGTCAAATATTGTCTACATATCCCAATGGAGTTAGCCTTTCAACGCTCCGTTCAGAGCTTAGAAGAAGTAATGTCACTATGGATAAAGATTTTTTTGGACATAAGAAGTTGTCACGCTTTCTTTTATCTATGCCCCATATTATAAAACTCAAGCGGTCCCCTTCAGGTTGCCAACTGATTTATGGCATCCAGCCAAAAACTGCTAAATCAAATATGTCCAATTCTAAGACATCCACAGGGTCAGATATTGCGAATGGGCAAAAGGAACATTGCCCATCAAGTGAAAGCCTGGAACTGAATGATTTTTCTCAACTGAACCCAAATGTTGTGGGACCCATCAATGTCAAGTTTAAGTCATCCACTTTGAACCCAAGGATCACACATTAACTACAGAATCAAATGCGGTATCTCTATCTTCATCTACTCATCAAGCAACAGCGGCTCAGGGCCATAAAGAGATAAAGACAAGCAAAGTTGACTCTATTCCTTTGCAGCAACATGATTCGCTGGTGAAGAGGGTTTTTTCCGATGGATATGGAGAACTTGGTTTGGCCATAAGACTAGTGATAGTAATGAGGAAAATTTTAGCCCAGTGAAGTGTTCCAGAACCACCAATGGTTCCAATGTAGATGTAAATTTGAAAAGTTGCACTAGTTCCAAGAAAAAGAAACTTAAAGAAGCAACTAGCCTATTGAGCAAGCATAACTCTGATATGGTAAATTCAAATCCAAGATCTCCAGATGACAATAAATCAGTTCTCTAGAGGATAGAACTCTCAGGCACTCTGAGAAAAATCATAACAAAGCTGACCAAAACTATCATGGGTGAAGTTTTTGAAACCCAGAGAACAACATAGCAATGATTCTGAATTTGCTGATCGGAGCACAAAAACTAATCTTGGAATATCCAATAATGGCGTGAATCAGATTAAGTGTTCACAATCATGATTTATTTTCTAAGCCTAACTTTTGGGATGACATGGAATCATTTTTTCAGACTTTCAGAGGGTTGGCTATTACCACCCGATCAATGACGAGGTATATATTCTAATTTATATGTCCAATATTGAGTTGTACTTGCTTATTTTGTTTCGTTTCTTTTGTGTCTTATTTTTTTTTTGTCTAGTCATGCAAGCAATCACGTTTAGCCTTTACGCAACCACATATCATCATAATCGTCATCATTATCAAAAGAACTTTGTCCCATGAGGTTGGCTTTTTTAAATTAATACTTTTTTACTCAACTCTATCAACAAATATTTTAGAATGCCTATTAACAATCATATTCTTTCTCACTTGAAAACACTTACCTCTCACTCAAAAACAACCATGGTTCTTTCTCACTTGAAAACACTTACCTCTCACTCAAAAACAACCATGGTTCTTTCTCACCCTACATTCTAACCACTTCTATCCATCTCTTTAAGCCTCCTTCCTTCTTGTTCAAAAGTGGCACCTATCTCACTATTATACTTAGTTGGATTTTTGTAGGAAACACTAAATTTATCCAAACTTTGTTAAGTAACATTAAACGTGTTAAAGGGATAAAGTTGAAATTTTACCCAACCTTGTCATGTTCCCCCACTCCCCATGATCAACATGCATCTAGGTGTGCAAGAATTAAATAGAGGACGTAACGTTGTCTCTCTAGATAATTTTCTCAGATACGCACATGCACATTTGCATTTCTTTTGACCTTGGAGGTGTTGCTTGTATGACCGGCATTCATGTTGGCAAATGGGGCACATCTTCCGAACTCGCAAATTTATGAAACATTTGTAGTGTTTGATTTGTACCCATAACTGGATTATTCAATTTCTTTTTAATCTTAGGTGACTTGAAACCATAACCACAATACTCCAATCAAGCTAATATTTGGTAGTCCCTTGTTCTTGTATCAATTTTTCAAGCTCATTGATGCCCCTTGTATTTCTAATTTTCCATTCATCTTGGTGGAACCACATGATTCTTGCCCCATAATAGTATTGCTGAATCTGAAATTACTGTGTAAGCATAATTGAGAGACATGCAACATCTAATTTAGTGTGGATGACCTTGTGGCTCTTTTTTTAATTCTTTTGAAAGGTGACCTTGTGGCTTCCAACCCTCGCATTGAATTGTCTTTCTCATTCTTGTAGAGAGATTAGAGATATTTGAGGCACATGGGGCATGTGCCGTTCATTTGTGAGGACTACCAGGGTGGAATACAAAACAACCTTGTTTCAGTACTTTGCTTGAGTGTGGCCTATGTAGGCCCCATTTGATGATCAAAATCTAAAATGCTCCTAGGGATGGAAAGTGTTCAAGTTCAGTGGGCCATCTATTGTGCCAAGCCCAAGCCCAAGCCCAAGCATAGGCCCTACATGAGCTTGATAGATGTGATTGGTTTGAGACCAAGCTTGACAAACCCAATGAGAGAAGCCCAAACCTGAAGGGAAGCTTCAAATTTCCCCACCCCCCTTAATAAAAAAAGGTGAAATTGAAAGGAGAGGTGAAGAAGAGACTTAGGAAGAGACATTTTGGTGTTGTCCACTTGGCTTGGATGGTTTGAAATTTGTCTCAGTGCTAAGAAAAAGAGAAGTATTGAAATTTGTCCCAGCGTCTTTGCCGTCGCCTGAGCCATAGCCCCGCGCTACCGCTAGATTCTCAGTTTCTTCTCCTCGTTTTGGATCTCGAGTGTCCTTTCCTTCTCTTTATGAATGTGGCATTGCAAGATTTCATGTTTTTGATAAACTTAATGGAGACTTTGACACGACCCTTTTAACAGAATGCACGATCTGGAAACACGAAGAAAGTAGTTGGTGAGAAAAGAAAGATGATGGTCCGTGCTTGTAAAATGCAGACGAGAGATCTCAATGAGAAGAAAGATGTCGAGACAGTGCAGTTGTTTCCCTAGGTTCTTTGTTAATGTGTCTTGAACTGGGGCGCCACCCTCATCGCTTGCACCATTGTCACGAGCCTCCGTGTCAAAAGAGATTTTGGGATCTGTCGACCACCTGTCTATCTCTGCTGAGTTCTCAGGGGTGTATCCTCAATTTGCCCCTCAATGCTCTGGCCCTGCAACTTCTGTTTCGTCTGTCAACCAGGAAAGAGTGTGGGCACCAGTCAGGTTAGGTTGCAGTTGCAGCAATCGTTCAAGTTATCGGGCTGATGACTGCCCTGCAACCTGCTTGTTGCCAATGGACTTTTTTTTCTCCTTTAAATGGTGACAAATTTACTGCTAGGGGAAGGAGACTCAAGATGGAGCTCCAAACCAAAAAAGAACAGGAAGCTAGAAGCCTAGCAATACAATCTAAAAACAAAACTCAGGCAACCAGCAAATCAAAGCCTCCTAGCAGAAACAAACAGAAGCAGTCAGAAAAAAGAAATAATCAGAACAGCAGGCCAAACTACCAAAAAGAAGGAAAATTAAAAACAAACTACTAATGAGAAGAATTCCTTCCAGCTTTTGTTAATTCATCTGCTGAGTGCTAACAATTAACAACTTGAGGAATGTGAAGAATGGAATGTTTTCCAGCTGCTATGAGATCTTTAATCCCCTTTGTAAAAATCTGCTAAAGACCATGGGTAGCATATGGACTATCCACTGAATAGCAGTGAAAGCCCCCCAGTATAAGCATTAGAACTCCGAATCTTCAGCCATGGATGTTTTTCAGCTTGTTTTGTTTGTCTTATTGTTATTATCTTTTTGAACAGTAGGGGACGTGGAAAAGATCAAGAAAGATGCAACACTTAACAATGATGCTGTTAAGAGGAAGGAATTTTCTGAAAAATAGAGGTAGTGAAGAAGCTGATCTTCGTCGTTTGTTTGTGTGATTGATTATTCCTTTATATTTTAACCACTTCATGGTAATTGCGATCTCAGTGAATAATTATAGGTGACTAATTGGAATTTTGAAGTTTCCTTTATTTTCCTCCTTTATGCATAGATATATCTTTTTTTCCAAGTCCAAATTGAAATTCTTGATAAAGCTTGTGAAGAGAATGCTGGTTGAGTCAAAGACACCATTGTTGACAGAGAGAGAGAGAGGCCTTCGCGGCAGTGCCAAAAGTCTCAACAACTGCAAAGTTGCCTATTTGAATAGCTGGCTGTGAAGTACACGTGTCTCGTACGTGACTGCATATAACAGCAATGACATTCTCGGTTAGTATTTGAAAGTAAATTCTATCTTTTAAGACTTTAACATGGTGGATACCACATGGATCTGCACCTTGCACGTGAGGGTGAGGTGTAAAGTTCACAAGTCCAATAATATGCTAGGTTTTTAGAGTGGGTTATACTTCAAGACTTTAACACTGACCGAGAATGATTTTACAAAATCACCACACATTTTCAGCCTTTATTTTTTCATAGATTTTTTCTGATTTTAAATTTATCAAGACATGAAACAATAAAAACCAAATAATGATAATAATATAATTAATCCTAAAATACTGAAATTAAACCATTTATACATGTATTGTAAATAGTTGGACAGGTAGAGGTTTGTATAAATTGCATCTGGCTAAAAATGGTCTTTGATTTAATGTCATAGTCATAACATAAGAGCCACCAAACAAATAAAAATGTTAAGTCTTTAATTGAATTGTCCAAAATCATTGCTACGGGTTAAATGGTGATGATCATCAACTCAAGATAGAGGATGTTGCATGCAATCAACATCAAATGGGACAAAGGTTTTGTTTTGATGATAATGACATACAATTAATCTATCATATTTTTTGTTATTAAGGAATGATCATATAATATATTCTTTAAATAAAACAGTGTCACTTGAGACGTTTAGCCCAACTCTTAAAAATTTAAATTATTTGTTAATTTTTAAATGTAAATTCATATATATATATATATTTTGTGAATGGATCTGCCTTAGATGGATGTAAATGAAAAATATTTGATTAGAAAATCTATAAACTTTATTATACTATTTTTATTTGATCCATTGAAGAGTGGGTTCAATAATATCACAAAATCTAATATATATATTATATCCTTAAGTTTAAAAATTAATAAATATTTAAATTTTAAAGAGATGAACCACACATCTAAAGTGATACAATTTTTTATCATCTTTATTATTAGGACAACATAGTATCATTCCTCGGTGTCTTCATTAAAGGGTGTGCTATGAAATATACCCCACTCCATTCTCTTAGTTTTCTCTTTTTGCAATTAAAATGTTGCAAAACATATAAAGGCAATGCTACAGAACGCCTCAGAGTTTTTATTGGCCGAGCACGAGAGTCTCATGTGGGACCCACTCTGTTAATTGACTTAATTCTAATCTAGTAAAATTATTTTTTCTCTTTGAAATTTACGTCTGACTCTTTATTAGTTTTTATTTGATGTATCATTACCATTGGATTAATCATGATAAGTCAAAATATTTATCAAATGATTCATTTTTAATCTAAAAAATTAAGGGCTAATATGATTCAATGAGCTCCATTTTTATAGTATGATAGATCTCATGGTAATCTATCCATCCATATAATTTTTGTGATATTTAGATAGAGCCTATATCATTGAGCAAGGGACGGTGGGTACCCTCTTTTGCTGAATTCTGATCTATTAAAATTGTCAGGGATTAAAATGTAAATATGCTACTCTCATGGGCCACTTGATCCATCCATTAATTAAATTATCAAGTTAGGTTCAGGTGAGACTAATCAGAGGTGTTGTATAAGTTTCAATTTTGAAAGGTCAGTATGCAAGCAGGGGATATGTTCCACTGATTTGAAAACTTTCGAAGATTAAATGACTAAATTCTTCGAAAAATTGGAGGTTACACTGAGTGCTTCCCTGGAGAGTTGACACATGATTTTATATTTTATATGGCCATGGGCTTATCAGACAGGTTGTCACATGCCAGGCAGGATCTCTAGAATGAACTTGGATACAAAAATCATTTAAGACTAATGGTACAAGATAAGATAGATAATTTTTAATTTTTTATCATTGATATTTAATAGTAAAATTAAGTAAAGTTAAAAAAAAAAAACTTTATTGCTTAGACAGAAATTCTAAATCAAGTAGAACTTGATAATAGCATCAATTTAACCCACTTAAATCAAACTTAGTCTCTCTAACTCAGCTTTATTCAGTTGGTTACCTCCCGCCTTAGGAAGTAGGTAGTCATGGGTTCGAGTCTCTATGGCCTAACCTTGGTGTGCTTTAGAGGTAAGGGTCCACTCATGGGGGTTTTACGCTGGGTATCCCACGGTTTCTCACGCGTAAATTAAAAAAAGAAATGGAAACTGATCTTGACTTGATCCTTGGACATATTTAAAGGCAATTTAAATTTAAACGAAGTTTATGAAATTTTCTCCTTTGATTTTTTTAACTTGAAGAAAATCATTTAATAAATAATTTTACGTATAACTTTCAATTCAATGGTAAACATACATCTAATCAACATCAGTTCAGACTGCATTTAGATGTAAAAATAAAATAATTTTTTTATATAATTTAAATTCATCATTATAAATTTTGTACAGATAAGAAATCAACCCACCGGATCATTTTGTAGTTCTACCCATATTTATATTTGAAACACTTTAATCCACCTGTGAAAAATGTCCAGAACGAGCATCTACTCAAGCTTCTAAAGATTAGACTAGATGTGCTGTATCAGTTGTTTTGATAATTAAGACTTTAAGAGTATATTCTCATTTGCAAAATCTGTAAAGGGGAAGCATCCAGGGAAGCATAATGCATCAATGAATGGAAGAATGAATAACTTATTATGGATAGTTGATGCGCTTGACATTATAAAGCGGGGCCCTCCGTTTTCATGAGTAATTGACTTTGAATATGCCTAAAGAAAGAACGTAATCTCACCAAGGAGATTTTCCATGGCCCACTGCATCAAGTGCGGGTGAGGGAATATTGGATAGCATGGGCTCGTTATAAATTTACAATTGGGGATTTTTTTTTTTTATCCTTATTTGGAGTATTTTATACCAAACAAAATTTGGCTTAAATTTTAAAATTCATGGATTTTTTTTTTAAAATCAAAGTAATCAAGCATCTCACATGATTAATCTTTCAAGCATGTATAAACCTTACGATCTGAGTGTACAAAACACAAAAAGTGATCCTTTCTATAGTTTGGAGTCATAGCTTCTTAAACAAATGTAAATATTATCTTTCACAATTTTTTTTAGACCAAGGTATTTAATCGTCCCATCTAAATTTCAGGGTGACCCACTTGACTAATCTTTAGAACATATGTAAACATCTCAATCCGTACATGTCGAGTACATAATTAAGAGGAGTGACCCTTTAATCTTTCACAAATTTAAACTAAAGATTAAAAATAAACAAACATATAAGTGGAATCTCAACAAATCCAACACTTAAAAAACATTTTTGACCATTTAAACCAAAATGAAAATTTGAAACAAACTTGCCATTTCTTTTCGAATTTCTGAATCCAGATACAAATAGGAATGTACATACAAGGTGAGACGTAGAATAATTCTAGTAATAGTAACCTGTTAATCAAAATGGCATTAATGTAAAATGATAGTATTAGATAGTATATATCATAGAACTTCTTCACCCTCAAAGCGCCCACTGCTGTTATCTCTTCCAGAGTCCAAACCAGAGAAGTAAATGGAATTCAATAATTCACTTACTCCAAATCACTTTCCAAACAGAAACAGGTTAGAATGCAAATTTACTATCGATTAAAGAAGTTCACTAACTCAAAGCAACTTGCATATTTAAGGGAAAAAAAATTAAAAGATTTGAATACAAAAAATTTAATCAATGTTAATTGAATACTATCTGTGATATTCTTCTAATACTTTCTTCTTCTTTTTTTTAATATAAGAGGCAGGGCTTAATTCATTTTGCACATTTATCCATCACTTGAATGGTGAAAAGTACAAAAATGCCTTCTTAATTACAACTTTTTAAATTCATTAAACATATAAATATGAATTCAAATTGGAAGTTTACATTCATTATTGATGCAAATGCAAATCAAGGTCTTCAAGTTGCTTATAGATTATCCACTCAAAGTAACTCCATACACGAAGTTTAGAGGCGACTTTTGTATATCCGTGAGATTAATCTCACCTCTCCAGTAAAATGAGATAACATATTATTCAAAAAATTGTATGGAGATTATCCAAGACCCAATTTGCATTTGCGTTGGCAGTCAACCCTCTTCACATTACTTACCCAAGATCTCCAGAATCCTCTCTGCATTTGATAAGCTCTTATCTGATCTCACCAAAACTGAAGCGCGAAACCTCTTAAATGATAAAAAGGGACCAGATGACCTTCTGGAGGGTTCTCACCAATGATATTAAAAAACCCGCATTTTTTTTTATGTAAACTTCAATAGACGGAAAATCTCATTATAAAAAGCAGAAGATAATGAAATAGGGAAAAAGAAATACAGGGTGGGTGGATTCCCCATTTGGGGATTGCTTTCTCTTTCCCTGTTTCGAAGAAGAAAGCCACATCTCCATCCACCACCCAAGACACTTTCCTCCACTGGTGCCATGTTTTCCCATCAAATTTTCACCAGTGCTTGGCTTGGAAACCGCCCTTGTTGCGCGCAAAGAAAGAGTTCTTTGGTTTGGGAATATCGTGGAGATCCATCACTTGAATCGTCCGCTGCTTTTTCGCTTCATTCCAAAACGAAAAGACAGAGACAAGAAGTTCCATGAAGTTGCAAAGGAAAAATAAATCACCAGAGAAACATAGTAGCACCAAAACATTCTGTAAAATGATATATTGGTGACATTTTTATTAGTCAAGTTGATTTTTTCTTTCCAACAGGTCGGATATGGCAAGACAAAGGATCAACTATGTTCAAAGTGTGGACGTAGATGTCCACTAAAAACCATTATTAGCCTTTTGACTAGACTAATTGAAGTCTGATCAAAATGGAAGTAATTAAATGTGATTTTACTAATGATTCCAACACCTTAGATTAGATAAGATGGCTAATAATGGATTAACCAGTAATATAATCAAGCACTCCACAATCATGCTTTGAACATAGTAGAATAATCTGACCAGGCACATATCCTTTGGAAAAAAAAAAATCAACCATCAAAAACTTAAATAAAATCACAAAAATATTTTAAAATGGCTATTTTCTTTTTCAAAAAATTGCTTCAATGTCAATTATCAATTTTTTTTTTTAAAAAAAAACACTACCATTTTGAGCTTCTTGGTAATTTTCATGGAGTCGCCTTCTAGCAGAAGCGAGCTTCTCCGGATCAATGAGACTCTCCTTAGACTCTTTCTGCCTCTGTTCCATTGAATCAAGAAAATTGTTAAATATAAACAAGGAATTGAAATATCTAAATACAATAAGCTGATCTCATTTACATTGACAGTAGTAGAAACATTGGGAGACTTATTTTGCTTTGCTTGCAGTTCCCGTCGAGGAATTCCAATTCCTTTCCCCTTTGAATCATATTCTTGGTTGTGTTTGTCGGAAGCAGAGCTTCCATCTATTGACACACAAAAAAAAGTGGATTATGGATTTTATGCAGAGAAATATAACAAAAAAAAGGTCGAGTGGGTGCATATATGCAGTTTATGAAGATAACTATTTTGGTATTTGGTCATCACAAATGTTCTAATCCATCAGCAGTCCAAAATTTAAGAAGTTGAGCTTTCCTCATTCTTCAAATTAGGGTGAGTACCTGATTTAGAATCCAAGAAACGACACTTATAGGAAAGTGAAAGGCTAGTAGTCTACCAGATATAGGGAAAATGTAATGTGAAAAATGTATTTATATGAAGATATTTTTTTAACTGTGTTTTGATACAACTGAGAAGGGGAAAAGAAGGGGAAAATGGACTTATCCATTAAATCATATCGACCTTTATGCTACATTTGGATGCATGAAAAAAAAAACATTTCCATTAACATAATGGTTTTGAATTATTAAAAATAAAAATGAGAAACTATCTTTTACTTAAAGATTATAATTTTTCAGAAATGTACTATTTAATACATCTAGGTGGAACCTCAGTTGCATCCCACTTATAACAAGTTATCGAATTGCTTTCCTTTTCTGGGTGTATTTTCCTAGTATACAAATGTGAAGAAAAAGAAAGCATTACTTACTTGGATGAGGATTTGGAGAGTATCCGAAGTCGGGAACCTGAAATAGCAAGATCAAGAAGTGTGATTGCCTCTCGAGATATGATGGTAAAATGGTTAAATTTCCGCGTGGGGAGGGTTAGATTTTTCACCTGGTTGCCGTTATGATTGCCTTTGGTAGTAGGTATTTGCTGAGGAGAGTCTCCACCTGCAATTAATACCTCCATATATAAGCTTCCTATAAATTCTAAAGAATAGAAATAGTAACGGATGGCGAAAATAGATACCTATAATGGTAGTGGCAGCTGCACTTTCACCGGGTGTATTCAATTTCACCCATTCGTCCACGAGATCTTTCCATTTCCTGCAAGCCAAAATCAAGGATTTTACTGTTCCAGATTTCCTTCCAAGTTTATTATCCAATTTCAATGGTTTGAATTCTGTTTGGATTGGGAGAACTCAACTCACCTGACCAGCTGTTTAACCAATCTCCGTACTTCGCTTGAGGAATGCTTCCGCAGGCGATTCACATGTCTTCCAATATCTGTTTCCTGCAGTGATAAAAGAAAACAAAAAGAATAAAAAAACTCAGTTATTGGAATTACTGTAAAAACACAGATAAAGGAAGGAATAGTGATTGCTTCTAAAACTCCTCTTGCTTTTCCCACCTTGAGAGCTTTAAAGGTTATATCCATATCTGCAAGGTTTTGCAGCAGATCCACCAGAGAATCTTCCGACTGTTGTGCAGACATTTACATCAATAATCAAAATGCCAAACACAAGAAAGCAGTAATATCATAAAAGTATAAGAAAAAGTAAGATTTTCTGAAAATTTAGCAAAAATAAAAAAGTGAATTTTCTTCTGGAAAGACTTCTCTCAAAATCAATGTAAGCACTGTTTGGAAATTATAAGGACCTTTTTTTTCCCACAATTTATATAGAAATGCAACTTAAACTCGCGAAAAAGAGAGCGGAAACAGTAACAATTGAAACTTTCACATTCTCGTGATCCATCTTTTATAAATATGGAAATTTCTTGTTCTTCAAATCTGCAAACCAAGAAAGGTGTTCTTACATAATCATGAAAAGAAGATATTTTTCAACGTCGTCTTTTCTCATTTCCGCTCGTCCAAACACAAATTAAAATGAATTTTCAGAAAATAAAAAAATTGGCTTAAAATTCAGAAAACATGTATACAGATAAGTACTACATGAGTCAAATAATCTTAAAAACGAGTATACTGAGAAAACTTGCGATTGCAATCAAACCTGATCGGGATCTTCTAGAAACTCCTTGATGGCAAGGATCTTACTCTGCTCGTCGATTGATCTCCCATAGTTCCGATCCCGATCTTCTTCTTCTTCTTCATCAGATTCCCGTTGTTTTTCTTCCTCTTCTTCTTCTTCTTCTTCTTCTTTTTCTCTGTTGCTCGACTGAGGAGTGCACGGAGAAGCTGAAGCTCTCTTCTCAATTTCCACATCTTCCTCCGTTCCGTTCTTCTTCTTCCCTTTCTCTCCCGTTTCCGTACCGTTGGGCCTCGAATCTTCTAGACTGAAGCAGTTCCTGCAACGAGGAGCGGTCGTAGCGTAGAGCCGCGCCACGATTTCATCTCTCCGATTCTTCAGCTCCTCCCCGTAATCCGCACAAGCTACCGAAATAGCTGTATCGATGAAACTCCACAAATCCACGCCTGATTCCTTCAAAACCGACCTGAAATCATCTAAATCCATCATCAAGTCTACGATCTTAGCTGATCTGTTCTCAGATCTGATTCTTCGGACTCAGATCTATCATCCTTGACGAAATTCACGATCTGGAAAATCAAAACCAGGCAAATTCAAGTGGAGGAAGAGGAGAGATTCCTCTGTTTGGGAGAAAGCGTTCAATTACAGAGATCTTACAGGTCGTTGTAGGAATTGAGGAAAGGAAATCGGAAATTCCACGATTCGATTTTCTAGCTCGGAGAATATGGAATTCGGGATAGGAATTGAAATTCGATCGGTGATTGATTAAAAAACCGGAAAATGTGGTGAGAAGGGAGATAGAGAGAAAGTAGAGAGAAGGCCGAGAGTAAAAATGCAGTGCGCACGTGCCACGTGATTGTCATGTCAGGGAAGTTTAATAAATTATTGTTCATATTATAGTTGTGAATATTATTAAGTGTATTGAATGAAAATTAATTTTAACATTTATTTATTCTTATAGACTAAGAATTATGGTTATTACGAATTTTTAATTAAATTATTAGATCTTCACAATTAAAGGGAAATGATTGGTGCACCCCTCATTTTTACTCAAGGTGCACTCTCTATGAGTGAAATGTCAGTTTTGCCCTCAACTTTTTTTTCCTTTTTCAATAAAGCACCCTCCATTTTTACCGAAGACTGACATTTCACTCGTGAGAAGTGCACCTTGGGTAAAAATGGGGGTGCACAAATCATTTCTCCAATTAGCATAAATATCTACGGTATTTTAAAATTTTAATTCAACTAATTGATTGACCTGATTTAATTTAAACTTTAATCTCTAAGAAACTTACCTAATTTTTATGACATTTCTAATAACACTACAATGAAAAGTAATCCAACATTTTAATTTAATGGATGAATATAATTATATTAATTATAAAAACAATAGTTAAGTTAATATGTTATTATAAATATTAAATATTAATATGTAAAGGAAAAATTACAAACTATTTATGTATTTTTGTGTTCACGAGGAGATTGTATAAGATTTGTTTTATTATAAATTTAAATGATTCAAATTATTATTTTATTTTAAATATAAGTAAAATACATATATATTATTAAATTCTATTCAAAATTTTCAATTCCTTTGTCATTTTTTATCAAGATTATGAATACGAACAATGCCTTCACCTATAATATTCATAATATTGACTTTTTTATTATATTATTCAATATATTTATAAATAATATTATTAATTTCGTTGACTTAATTACCATCAGTCTCTTATTTTTGTTAAAATTAAAGGTTAGAAAAGGATTATACTTATTATAGAAAGGCTAATAAATTATGTAAAATAAAATATTTATTTAATAATTTATTTTTAAATTCAATTTTTTCAAAATAGTTTAAAAGTCCATTATCACCCCCTTTAGTTCGACTTTTCGTAGTTAATTAAAAAGAAAAACAAAATGGCCGCCAGACCTCGCCCATCACAAAAGTACTTACTACAGTAAAAATCGTGCAGCACTTGCTTCACCGGAAACGGTCGAAAGGCCGAACCATAAAAATCTACGGAAAAAGGCAAAAATCGCTTTTCTGAGTGCTGCCGGGAATCTCACCACTTGTTTTTCTGCAATGTCGGCTCCAAGCGGAGGCTTGAAAGTTTGAAAGCTTGGAAATGGAAATTCCATGGAAAATCAGAGCTTTATTTTTTCTTTATTTTTGTCCAAGCACAAACTTAAAAAATATTTAGATGGAAAGTGATCTGTACACCAACATCTTTATTATTAATGCGTAAAAAATAAATAAAATATCTATTTTATTCAAATTTATTTCAATCTTTCTTATTTCACTTTTCCTATTTATTTAGATAAAATGAGTATTTCACTCAATTTTTTTTGCACGAATCACTTCTCTAAATCTCTTCTTTTTGCTCTTTTACTCTTATTTTAGTGACAGATGAATACAACTTAACTCTATTTAGATTCATTTGTATATTTAAATTTGATTTATTTTTAGACATTCAACTCTAAATAATTAAAAGTCTCAAATTTCATATTAAATTTATAATACGATCAAATGATAATCATTTTCATAAAGTAAAATTTATAAGATTTTTCTTTCATTTACTTGTTTAAATTAAATAAATAAGGATATTCAAATTAAATTTGTATAGTTAATATATTGATAATTTTTTATGAATGTGAAAAATAATTTGTAAAATAAAATAATTATATTATTAAGAATTAAAGTCAGTGATACTTTTCTGCGAATGTCATAAAATTTTTCTGCTGCAAAACACTTCTACAGATGATCGTCAAACCGCTTTTTACTAGCCTTTTTCCCTTGTTTGCCATGATAAATTGATAGCATAGCTTTCCACTCACAAAACGCATAAGAAAATGGTAGAGCACAGGCCACAGGGGAGTCTACCAGTCTCTTTTGCCAATCTTTCAAAGTATCAAACAGGATTAAAATGTGTATTATCCAACTGAAAAGAAAACTTTTTTTTTTCAAATATTACAAAGAACTTTTAAAATTACTCGTATAAAAAGACAATTTATATATCTGTTAAATGAATTTTGACCGTTCACTTATTGAATATCTGTAATTTACTTTTATATTAGCAATGAAAAAATATAAACTTCATCCAAAAAATAAGATTTGTGAGTTGGAAAGGTTTCTTTCAACTTTATTATATTATTATTTAAAATAGAGAAAATCTATATAAAAATTGATTAAAAAAAGATTTTAGATTAAATTTGATGATTTTAAAAGATGCAATCGAGATTCTTTTATATGTGATTAGGACATTTTTGGCAAGCTTTCTGACTCATTTCTTCTTACCAAACTTGAACCAAACGCCTATTATTTATGGGCTGGGCTCTTTGGTCAAGAATGTAATAGCTTGTTCCTGTAGTCTGCTCATTAATTTATGACCCCGATAGACCAAATTAGTATTATTTATATAGTCTCTTTCCTCTATTTGGGTTAAAATAGTTTTATAATATTTTAATATTTTCTTCTTGATAGGCCAGAAAACGAAAAGTCCCGTCTCAACTGAAATCATGAAATTTGTTTTATAATATTTTAAATTTTTCTTCTTGATAGGCCAGAAAACCAAGAGTCCTGTCTCAACTGAAATCATGAAATTTGGTTATGTGAATTTTACACTTCTCCACTCATTTCTCCTTAGGTTATACTCAAATTCCTAATATCTTGAAATAAATAACTTCTTAATTATTATCATCATCTCACGGCTAACTTATAATTGGTCTAATCTTCTAAGATTAGACTAGAGGTATTGAATTCGACTCTTCTCAAATTTTACTTGATACATAAATTTACGGGTAATTTTGTGTATGCATGAGATCAGTCTCATCTCTCATACATATAAAGTGATGATACCTAGCAAGTAATAAAATTCTCAACTTTATTCAGAATTTGATAACTACAAGGAAAATACAAATTTTGACTTGAATAGAAGCCATTAAGAATTTGATAAGTAGAAGGAAAATACAAATTTTGACTTGAACAGAAGTCACAAGGCTTTTGTGGCTTCTATTCATGTCCAATCTACTTGTCATCGTAGAATAGTTTGATGTCATCGGCGATAGTTTGTGCATCCATCGATATTCCGGCCAATCCTCTTCTTGAAAGTCCGGCACAGTAGAGACCATTTGTTCCCTTCCAATGGTTGGGAAAGCTTTGCTTTGGCATTCCATCATTAGTGAGGAGATCATCCTCATCCTATTACCAAAAAATACAAATCAATCAATCTAACAAGATTTGGGATTTATAGACTAATTTTGAAAGACCATCAGTCTACAATTTTATAAAAATCCAACTTATTTACTTAATCTGCGTCATTTAAAAAATATTATTTCAGATTACCTGCAACCAGTTCTTTGCCATGCTTCTATAACCAGTGGCAAAGACAATAGCATCGAATTGGTGTTGCTTTCCGTCTGCAAAAGCTGCCTCATTTCCTCTCAAGCTCTTCAATGCAGTTACCACCTGTTACCATCACACAACCAAGGTTCATATTAATTAACTTCAAAAGTAAAAAAACATTTTTATTTTATATTTTAAGATAAAAAATGTCATTTTATTAGTAAAATCTGTCTACGTTGACTCTTAACTGTGATGTCATTTTCCATCTGCGAACTATTCCAACTAGAGATGCAAATGTGTTGGACTTGTACTTCTGAGTGTAAAATGCTAGACTAAACATGCATCAAAGTCCTACAATTTGTAGTCTCTATCTCATATTCATGAAACAATTCGCAAGTCTCATTTATTAAGTAAGTTTGGAAGGATTCGAATCCAAGACCTCTATAGTTTAATTCTAAAAACTTATAACGAGGTATTCGAATTTGTTGATCCATTTATATCATGTTTGTGATGAATTTCTTTCAAAAACCAAATATCTTAAAGACTTAAACTAGCAAAGCTTCACTTATTTAAACTTGGGTTGATCATACAAACCTGAATTTCTCCCGATTTGATCTTCTGCAAGGTCCCAACATCAATGACTGGGGATCTCCCACTGCTTGCCTTGAGAAAGAATGGTCCTTTATCAGGCCTTCGAATCCCATGCTTAGACATGTCTCCAAATTCCAGTTTGCTAAGAATGAGGACCAAGCTGTCCACAATATTGCATGGCAAATATTTCAATAGGACCATTCCGATGTACACCATTCCTCGTGACAGTACATGAAACTGCAAATTGCAACCCAATAAGCCAAAAACCATTTCCTTCCAACAGTAAAAATTGAAGAGTATTAGAGTATGGAACAATGGCTTACCGGGCTCCTAATGACTATAGAAGTCTTTGCACCATAGTTGGAGAGATCATAAGCAATCTCCATGCCGGAATTACCACAACCTACCACCAAAACAGCTTTACCATCATATTGCTTCCCTGATTTGTACTGGTTTGAGTGGACGATCTCTCCGTCGAATGATTCCAGCCCTTGAATATTTGGAATGTAAGCCTCACTATTTTCTCCGGTGGCGACGACAAGGAATCTAGCAGTGTACTCTTCGACGGCGCCTGTGATGGTGTTTCTAGCCGTAATGCGCCATTTTCCTATGGTTTTGTCGTATGACGCAGAATCGACTGATCTGTTACATAGAGGGTTTAGCTTGAAGTATGAGACATAGTCTTCTAGGTATTGAATGAATTGTTTTCTTGGGATGAAGGTGGGAGCATTGGGGTGGTGGGGCTTGTGGGGAAGGTGGCAGAATTGTTTGGCTAAGTGAAGGTGTAGACGATCGTAAGCCGCCTTCTTCCACAGAGAAGCACAACAATCCTGTCTTTCAAGGATTACGTTAGGAATGGAGTGGAGGTTCAGACATGCAGAAGTTGCTAGGCCTGAAGGCCCTGCTCCTACAATCACCACCTCCTTCTTCATCTCTTCAACCTCACGTTTTGCTGTTTGGCTTGCTTTCTCTCTACTGAATTCATTTCAACTTCACTTTGAACTGAAAAAAATTAGAAAAGAAGGGTTAAAGAAAATAAAATAGAAAATTGAATAGGAACACTACATAAAATATATGGAATTTCTTTATTGCTGAAATTTAAAGAATAACAATTCACTGATTAGAGAAGGAACACACCTCTTTGCACATACACGTCCCTTAAAAAAAAAAAAACTCTCGAAACTAAAGGTTGCATTGGTCTGCAACTACCAATACTCCCCTTCAAATTTAAATAATGAACTGAATTGAAAAATAAATGGAAAATGAGTTGCCTAGTCACTAGTAAATTGCTTCTACTCTACTTTCAAACCGTAGAAAAACTCACCCATTTAGAAATAGAATCTGCAAGCCGCTGCTGAAATCTGTTCAACTCTACTTGAGACCGTAGAAAAAAAGGCACCCATTTAGCAATTAGAATTGTAAATTTGAAAGGAAAACACAGAGTGGACTCCACTTGTAAGTCGACTCTTCTCGGCTGTCTCTTTTAATGTAAAGATGGAAATGAAAGATTTCTTCCAACTATTTTCCTTTGAAAAAATGAAAATCTCTCATTTTCCAGTGAGAAAATGCTAAATGGGCCTTAACGCGTAGATTAATCTTAATGTATATAAATCTAAATTTTCTTTCGGAATTTTAGATCTGAAGTAAATTCAATAAATTAACAGAAAAATAACACTGAAATAAACTGTAGTAATCGAATTTAGTTTGTAGAAAATAATTCTGATTCAAAACAAAATCCAAAATTAAATTCACCAACAAATAACTCACCAAAATTTGGAAAGAGAAACTGACGCCACTTACAGACATCCAGATTTTCTTCGCTTAACATCAGATTTTGGATTTTCAGGTAAAATTTCCATTATACTCCCATATTTTTAATCATGGTAACGAATGAACAATCGGCAGACCGAATGAACGGATGCTAAGTAATAGATATTGTATTATTTAAATAATAAAATCTCCTTTAAAATTTTAAAATTATTTTTTAACCATTGTGCATTTTTAAAATTTCTCAAATTGAATATCCAGACTAATTAAGATAACCTGATAAAAATACTTTAAAACTTTAAGGTCTTTTGACATTCCCAAATGCTTAAAATACAGTATTTTACAAATAAGGTTATCCTTCGACTGTGCTGAAAATACATTTGGGAATGTCAAAAGATGTTGAAGTCTTAAAGTATTTTTATCAGGTTATCGTAATTAGTTCAGATATTCAATTTGAGAAATTTTTGAAAACAAACAGTGCTTAAAAAATAACGGTCTATGTTGCAAATGCTAGAGTAATACATAGTGCATTAGTTAAATAATAAAATCTCCTTTAAAATTTTAAAGTTATTTTTTAAGCACTGTGTATTTTTAAATTTTCTCAAATTGAATATCCGGATTGATTACGATAACCTGATAACAATACTTTAAGACTTCAACGTCTTTTGACACTCCCAAATGTATTTTCAGCACAACCGAGGGACAACCTTATTTATAAAATACTGTGTTTTAAGCATTTGATAATGTCAAAAAACCTTAAAATCTTAAAGTATTTTTATCAGGTTATCTTAATTAGTCCGGATATTCAATTTGAGAAATTTTAAAAATATACAGTGGTTAAAAAATAACTTTAAAGTTTTAAAGGAGATTGTATTATTTAAATAATGCACTATATATTACTGTAGCATCCGTTGATTCGAATGAATGTTCTGCCCATTGTTCATTCATTCGGATGACTTCATTCATTCGAAAGAATACCGAATGAATGGGTAGTTCGTTCGGATGAGTAAAAACGCTGAGGTATAATGGTAATTTCATCCGAAAATCTGAAATCGAGTGTGTAGAAACAGAAAATCTAGGTGTATGTAAGTCACGCCTAATCTTTATGCATATAAAATCGAATTTAGTTTGTAGATTCTAATTCAAAACAAAATCCAAAATTAAATTCACCAAGAAATAACTCACCAAAATTTGGATAGAGAACTTCAAGCCAATGCTTGGAAATAATTTTATTGTAAACTCAAAAATTATACTCTCTTTGTCCCAAATTAGTTGTCCTGTATGATTTTGCAATTGTCCTGAAATAGTTGTCTCATTTATATTGAATTAATATAAAGTGTGTTGAAAATGAATGAAATCACATGAAATACATACAAATATTTCAAGTGAGACAACTGAAATAGGACGGAGGGAGTATGTCCTTACACAAATCGACTACCCTTATTGGGAAATTAATCATCACGCATCATTTCGTTCCTGTATCAAGCTCTCAGCCAAAGGAAAGGCCGAGGCCCAACTGTGTTAAATAATTGGACTGTACTGTCCAGTTGGGCCTTTAATGGCAGAGGCCTAGTTTTTGAGGGATGTTAGTGGGCTGGATTTTGCTGGAGTTGGCTTGCAGAATCAATTGTGGGTCAGTCTCTTTGTGCTTTCAAGCTTTCAAACTGAATGGCGTCATTACTGGCTTTCCCATCAGTTTGTATTGTGGATTATATGACAATCATCCATCAACAATGCAAACAAGGAGCAAAAGCAAGGATATAAACAGGAACTTGTTCAGCTTTACTTGGACCTGATCCATATATATTTAAATCAGGCCCAAATTATAGGATCCATTTACATATCTAATCTGGCGGGAGAAGATGCTCCTGTTGTGGTAAGCAGGGCATGCAGATTCTCTTGTGGGCAGTGGCACTTTGTTACAATGGATGACTATCTCTGAATCCCTAATTGCACCTTCTGCACATGACCTCTTTATTATGATCAATCAAAAAGGTTAATATGTAATTATCTATCATATAATTATAAACATATTTATATCATATTGTTTTTATATAGATAATGTTTTAAGATTTTGTAATGTCTAATTGTTGACATTGTCACATATTTTATGTAATTCTATGCCTCAAATGCGTTCATTGCTCATATTCTCTCAACATTATGAAATGTATGTGCATTGTGGAGAAAAATAGTGTCTATACTACAAAATTCAATTGCCCTGTATCAAATATGGATCATTGAGGCTGGGGTGAGGATACCATGTTAAACCCGTATGAGTAGCTCAATTGGTCTTAAATTTTAGAATTGAACTAAAGATTTGATATATTGACCTTTCAGCTCAAAAGATTAGTTTGATAGGTGAGAGTGAGACCTCTTGATATCTTGATCATAAAAAAAATACAGCTTCATTTATTATCGTAAGTCATTTTGATTTTTGATGAAAAGAAAAAAGAAAATTAGGAGAAAGCGTTGCACTGAGCATAATTCATATGTTGTATGTAATTCAATTTTTCGTGAACCGATTTATTTATAAATTAATCTACTTTTGTTATGTATTTTTTTAGAGAAAGAATATTCAAAGAATGCCGAGTTAAAATGAGAAATTGATTAACTCGGTTAAATAAAATTGCACACGACAGTTAATATAGAGCATGACATACATGTCTTAAATATCAATTGAAAAATAATTTTCCCATATTTAGAAAAACAAAATGTCCAATCTGACATACCTGACTCACGACTTCTCTTTACACAATTTCGATTAAAAAAATATTTTTAATGATTTTAAAACGGTTTTTATTTTTATTTTTTTAGAGATCTTTTTGAAAACTTTTCACGAAAAAAGGAAACTCTAGAGTAGTAATAATTAGAGTCAACTTTATGGATTATTTTCATTCCACATAAATTTGTCATATATTAATCTAAATAATAAAATAATAACTTTAAATATTTAGATTCAGTATTCGGCACAATATCTTAAAAAAATAAATTATTATTACTAATTTTGATTTTATTAGATTAAATATGATTTCAACCGGAAAATCATTGGAATTTCTTGATGCACTGATCTTTTAATTTCAGTGGTCTGTGAGGCCACTGAAGAGAGCTCAATGAAATAAGTGCTATAAAGGCTAACACTTGTTTGGAAAATTTGGCGTTTTATGACAGTTCGTAAAGCGACAGCTACTAAGAGAATGTTTCGTTCTCTTGTCCCGCACTCCGCACGAAGCTCTCCATCACCGGCTCTGTCTCTTTTTTCAGGTACATTTCTTATCTTGAACGAAGCTTTCTTTTTTCATTTTTTAAATCCAAGGTAAAGAAATCACTTCAACGATTGCCTCCCGTCTTAGGAAGTGAGAGATTGGAGTTCATCTGTAGAAATTTTAATAGGACTCTGTCTAACCATAAGTATAAGTGAATCTCATCAAATCTAATGTTATACTCTCTTCGTTCCATTTTACTTATCTCATTTGAAATATTTGTATTTTTTAAGAAACTCTCTATTTAAAGTTAGCACTGCATGTGATCTCATCAATTTTCAACGCACTTTATACTACTCGACAATTCCAAAATCCATACAAGACAACTAATTTTGGGCAGAGGGAGTATAAATTTAGGGAAATTAATTTCATTAAATACACACAGTTACATTATTTAAATTAAATAAAAATTGGAATATAATCTCAAATACTTTTTCATTTCATTTGATTATATTAAATGGATTAAAAGTGCGTATACGATTTTTTTTCTTATATTAAACATATGGAATTATATAGTTTTATTTTAATTGAAACAGTGGATCTTAAAAGAATGTCAAATCTATTGTCAAAATTAAAAGGTAAATGAATTGACTTGATAGAATTCATGATTGAGGTTAGATTTTTTTAATATTTGAATGATTTTCTATATATTTATTTTATTTTGTACTAGTATATGAATAATGAAATAGTGGAATTGAAAAGAATAATAGAAGGTGAAATTTTGACAGGATATTAAATTTATCTTTTTATCTACTTGTTATTATTTAAATAATAAAAATATATATTACTGTATGCTTTTATTTTTTTATCTTTTTATTGTTATAACTTATTTATTTATTAATAATTTCTTGAGAATTTAATAAATTTGATTATGTAATTGCAAAATGAAATACCATCCACCGGACCGCAGCTGTACCATAGGAAGGACGTGAGGAATTAAAAATTAAAATGTTACATCAGAGATTATCGTATTATTGAAGTATAATTCATTAAATAATTTTTAAAAATGACATTTGTACCAAAATACCATTTTTAATACGATAATAAAAAATAGATTCAATAGTGTAAACTCTCAAAACCTGAGATAAATATTGACATCCTTTATTGTAGCCCTAAAAATATAATAAAATAACATCCCCTCAAGGGCCTATTTTTAATAGAAATAAGAATTATCAAAGAAATTATTTTCTACAGAAAATAATTATTCACAAACATGTAAGGGGCAAATAGTCTGTTATTTAATAGGACACAATATATATTTTTGAAGTTTTGGAGAAAAAAAGAAATACTTAGCCATATGGTCAGATATAATATTATCAATATGTATCCTGTCAAATATATTTATATATAAACAATCTGAAATTCTGAACCACAAGGACAATTTTTAGATTTATAGTCTCAAGACTCTCCAAACGGTTGGTTAGAAAGAAATATAAACTGGAATTGAGTAAGCTGATTTTGTGATCTAGTATTAGGGGTGAAACTTGGGTTGGATTTAACCCGACGCGTATCACCCGATCTGACCCGAAATATCAATGGGTTTGGGCTATATTTTTGTATATCTCTGGTCAAGTCAAGTTGGGAAAAAATAAATCCACATAAAATTTGGGTCGGATCGAGTTGAGAAATTTAAAATCAATTCGATCCGATCTGATCCGACCCAAGTGCATCATTTTATAAAACAATACTCGGGTTGAGTTGGGTCGGATTTTCGAGTCGGATTGAGTTGAGTAACTTGGGTCAGCAATTCGCGTCGGGTCAGATCGGATTCTATTGGATTGGGTTTATTGAAACCCGAACCAACCCGATCCGAGTTTCAGCCCTATGTAGTATCTATCGTGATGGAAATATTCTTTAATGAAAATTGGACTCCATGTGTAAAATTTACTTCCCTCTAACTTACAATGAAGGCAAACTCATCCGATCATTCCTCATTTAGTTTTTCAAGTTTTAGCTTTATTTTGAAACTACACTCGTAATCAGGGAAATAAATCTCGGCCGATACGGATATCTCTGTTTTTAAAATCTTGATATCTCGTCCGGGTTTGAGATATAGTTGATAGAGGTGTTTAAAAAAAAAATGGAGAGAAATTTCTCGACTGAAATATCGGCTGATATCTCGACAGATACCGAGATTTAAATCTCTGCTTATAATTATATAAATTTAAATTCTATAATAGTGTCAAATCATTTTTAAGATTTTAACTGGTTGGACCTCTTCGACCAATCCATCTCTAGTTGAAAGTGAACTACGTACAAATTCTCAACATAAGCTAATTTAAAGGTATGAATAGGATTATTTGATGGTGACGAAAGACGATATTTAAGTTAGGACAGACATGAGACAGTACCTTACAAGGGAGATTTATTGCCAAGGACCCGGATTTTGGAGGGTCGGTTTGGAAGTTGGACGTGCAGATGGGCTGGACTGAGTCAGGCCTAAGAGATTGATGGACCTGGTTCGAACAATAGTTCAAAAATCTCAAAACTTAGACTTGTATCAAGTTTCTTTGGTGGATTGGTTTCAGAATTGGACCCTTTATGAAAAGATTCATGTCAGAAATAATTATCGTGTAATTACAATAAAAATGTTAGTTAAAGGCATTCTTAATGGATAAGAAAGGTGGATGCAAAAATATTAATTCATAGATGTGGTGAATTAGAAATTAACTTAATTCAATGATATTGCTATAAGTTTGAAAGCATATATTATATATAGTTGTATTTGTTTTGGAATTTGATTCCGGCGCCCATAGGCCACTTTTGCCCTAGGCCTTGTGAGGCCCAACAGGTGAGTCCGAAGCAAGAAATTAGTACTTTTAAAAGTATTTTTAGAATCATACTTCTCATACAAGTTTAGATTCATTGAATTTGAAAAACTATATTTTTTAATTTTTTTTAAATTAATTGTGAAAATGAGATTAATTTTTAATCCAACAGTGAGATTTGCTTTCTCATTCAAATTTGGTAAGAACAAAATTCATGGGGGAGATATGGTATGAGAAGTTGAGAGTGGGGGTGAAAGTTGGGTCGGGTTAAGAAAATAGTGGGTTTGGAATATGTATTTATATATTTCGAGTTGAGTGAGATTGGAAAAAAAAACTCGCATGAAATTTAGATTAAATTGGGTTGAGAAATTTGATATCAGTTTGACCCGATCTGACTCCAGCAAAGTGTACCAAGTTATAAAATAACACTCAGGTTGAGTCAGGTCAAAGTTTGAGTCAGGGTAGATTGTATAATTCGAGTCAGATTTAGTCGAGTTTAATAAATTTTGATATGATTCGATTGGATTTTTAAAATCCAATGTGACCCAAGTTTCAACCTTTGTTGAGAGCATGACTTTGAGCCTTAATAGGTTCCACGTAGGGGTCCAAATGAAAACGTTGCCCCGTGGATCTAATTGAAAAAAAATTATATGTTATTATTAAATACCTATATCATATTTGTAGTACAAGTCATAATTGTGTGATTCAAGAAACAAGCTTCAATTCTCATTTCATTCAAAATCAAAACTCAAAATTCAAAAAAAACATAATTATTTCTGATCCACTTTGCTTTCCTTTTTACTTTCATCAAATCCATTGAAAAATCAACCGCTTGGATTGAGTGTTGACTCAATAATTTATAAGTGAATTAATTTTTAATTCAAAATTTACTTAGAGGTCACTTAATCTCAATAACAAAAAAAAAAAAAAGATTAATATTTTTAAAATATTTAAAATAAATTAGCAGAAACTTCCAAACCCAATAAGATGTGAGTTGGCTCGGTATTTTTTTTTTTTCAAATTAGTAGACGTGTGGATCCCACCAATTAAGAAGAAATGAATGAAGCCAGGCACGTCGAGGAAGACAAGTTTGGGCCGAAAAGTTGCGTCTCCTCCACGACGACGGCCATCGCCGCTTGTGCATGACAGCTCTTGCCGCCTTTGCCCTTCTCAAGTATTCAACCAATACGCGTCTGTAATTCCTGCCATCCATTTCTCCTCTTTAGCTGTACATGTGGAGGATTCACCAATTTATCGAATGCAATTGTGCAATTACTTGTAGAGAAGGCAATTCTCCTCCTCCAAAACTGGAAAGTTCAATGAGTTCTATTTTTTCTTTTATATTTTCTATGAAATTTATTAAAAAAAGTCTACCATATAAATTATATAAATTATGATTTTAGATGGACCAAATATCAACTTAAAACTTAATTAACAATCACCCGATCTTAGTAATTAAATCACTATGCGTTCATAAATTTATTTTTAAAAGCAACTGGTTCTTTTAAACCCCAAGATCAAATGATTCTTTTTTAAGAAAAAAAGGAAAATGGCCCATGTATTATGATGAATACATTTGGGGTTCAAAAGTCTGAAACATCTAATCGAAAATGAATCGGTTTCGGTGTAACTCAATTAGTTGCCTCTCACGTCAGGAAGCAACCCCCCATGACCTAACCTTGGTGTGCCCTAGGGATAGTGGGCTCACCCGTGGAGAGTTTTATGCTGGGTATCCTGTAGTTTTTCACACGTGAATTCAAAAAAAAAATTATTTCCACTTAACCCAAATTTGAATTTAAACATATGTTTCTATTTGAATGCGGATATATATATATAAAATCAAAATACAATGTATTTATCATTATTATAAACTTATAATAGAGGAACAATTTTAAAAAGTAAAAGAATCAATTATTAAGAAGTCGTCTCTCTTGTCTTTTAGGGCGTCTTTGTTGGTTTGATTCTCTTTATAAATGAAGAGCCATTCCCACCAACCTTCCAAGGCACTCCAAAACCTCGGTTTCTACCTTTAAAAAAATACAAACAGAAATTCTTATTCCTTATTGGAGTTGGAATGGCCAATTTTCATCATATTTTCATAGCTCTTATTTCTTCTCTACTTGCATTCAACCAAAATGTGGCTCATGCCAACTTCCTTAAGAGCACTGTCTTCAACTGGGGTGCTCAACACTCTTCCATTTCTGCAAATGGCGAAGATCTTCAGCTTGTACTTGACAGGGTTTCGGGTATCTATCTTCTCATTGAATCATTCAAAGTTTTGTATTAAGATCTTATCTTTTATATGTTTGCTGATTTTTGTCTTGGTTTCTTAATATTGTATGCATGATTTCATGTCAGTTGCAATCTCCATTGGGTCTTAAGCAGTATGAGTTGTCATACTACTCCTGAACTTTCTGAATTCTGATCACATTCGATGTCAAAAGTAATTATTAAAAGTAAAATCCTGCCATCTTTCGAAGTTTTGGTCGTTGAACAGAAGAGTGTGGCTCGATATGAATAGTGGCACCATAAGTTATCTAGTGATATTACAGTGGATAATTTGAAAAGTGCTACATGTGGTTCCTCGACGATAATGCGACATTTGAAAGAAAGTTTCACATGGATATACAATTTGTCTTGCAACACTAAATCCTCTAGTGCTACACTACTAAGAAGATCTAGACTCCCATTTTCTTTATCCATTTAAAGTATTTTTATTCTTTATTTATGTGAAAAAAAAATCAGAAAATCCTAAAACCACAAAGATTAGGAAATTAATCATGAGGCATCATTTCGTCCCTGAATCAAGCTCTCAGCAAAAGGAAAGGCCAAGGCCCAACTGTGTTAAATAATTGGACTGTACTGTCCAGTTGGGCCTTTATATGGCGGAGGCCTAGTTTTATAGGGATGTTAATGGGCTGGATTTAGCTGGACTTGGCTTGCAGAAGCTCTACCAATTGTGGGTCAGGCTCTTTGTGCTTTCAAGCTTTCAGACTGAATGGCGTCATTACTGGCTTGCTCATCAGTTTGTATCCTGGATTATATGACAATCATCCATCAACAACGCAAACAAGGACATAAATAGTGAAGCTGTTCAGCGTTACTTGGACCTGATATATATATGGATCGGATCCATTTACATATCTAATCTGGTGGGTCATGTCGATTTTCTTATAAAATATAAAGATCCTAGTGAAGTGTACCACATTAGCTATTTAGTTTCAATATAGGTTGGCTTCAGTATCATTGCATTGGGGGTATGTCACTTCTATAATTCATGAGTTCACGTACCTACCCGAACAATTGGGTTCAAACTTGGACCTATCCTAGCATTATTCAGGGCCCCTATGTGGCCCAAAGAGGAATTGGTACCTGCTTGTTAACTTCACCAATCTCTTGGTTTGCCATCTTTTCTTCTTAACAGGTTCTGGGATTCAATCAAAGAAGAAATTCTTATTTGGAAGTATAGAAATGCTAATCAAGTTGGTTCCCGGCAATTCAGCGGGCACTGTGACAGCATATTATGTAAGCTTGAGATTTAGATCAAGAATTGGAGGTGAACTGATCAACCCAGATCAACTAAAATCCATTTCCATTATCATGCAGCTTTCTTCCACAGGTAGCAGGCATGACGAAATCGACTTCGAGTTCTTGGGGAATGTCTCTGGTCAACCTTACATTGTTCACACAAATGTCTACACCCAAGGCATTGGAACTAGAGAGCAGCAATTCTACCTCTGGTTTGATCCCACTGCAGATTTCCACAACTACACCATTCACTGGAACCCCAGCCAGATTGTGTAAGCTTATTCTCTCACTGCATAATTAAACAGATCACCATGAACAAAATCAAACATAATCTTCCCTAATACAAATAACCCAAATATATCTTAATGTATCTCAGCAATGAAAACACCCTCCCAACATTATGAAATTCATGTGCATTGTGGAGAAAAATAGTGTCTATACTACGAAATTCAATTGCCTCTCATCAAATATGGGTCATTGCCGTCGTCATCGTTATCGTCAACATTGTGATAATTATCTTTGAAGCTGATGATTGTCTTTGCTGTTCTAGGTGGTTCATCGATGGGCTTCCAATTCGAACTTTCCCCAATTATGAAAGCAGAGGAATTCCTTACCCGAACAAGCAAGCAATGAAAATTTATTCAAGCATATGGAATGCCGATAACTGGGCAACTAGAGGGGGGCTTGAAAAGATTGACTGGAGCAGTGCACCCTTCATTGCTAGACTCCGCCAATTAAGACTTAGAGCTTGCAAGTGGAACGGGCCGGCAAGCACCACCCAATGCTCTTCTATTTCTACAGCTAACTGGTGGAGCTCTCCCACATACAGCAAGTTGAGTTTCAGTCAGTTGGGACAGATGAAATGGGTGAGAGACAACTACATTATCTACGATTACTGTAATGATACTCTAAGATTCAATGGGCAGATCCCTCCGGAGTGTTCCCAACAACTGTTCTAATGGAATTGAACCAAAAGGGGCATGAAGTTTTAGCAAGAAAAGATTTACTGATGCAGTTATTGGAATAAGCCTGCAATCTATATGGTTTTATTGTTTCATTATTTCCCCTTCTTATTCTTATGAGGAAAAACACATTTTCGTGAGTTCATGTTTTCAGAAAGAGATTAAGATCCAATAAATTTGCTTGAATTCTGTACTGAAGGATTGTGATTGAAATTAGTGTTTGTGTTGGACTAGCTGCATGTTAGTATCTCAAATAAACTTCTGAATTTGTTATGCAGTCGAAATATTGTCGACTTAAGAGAGTTCAATTAGATGCGATTTTCAGAAATTATATATAGATTAACTCTAGGCCTTCACTAAATGAAAGGTGATAAACAGTCTTGAAGTAGAACTCACTCTCAAAAGCTTTACGTGCATATCCTTGCAGTATCCAGCTCTGATTTTGTGCTCAGGAAATGTGGGACTTGTGAACTTCACACCTTCTCTCACTCGCAACTCTTGTCACAAATATCGGCGGTATTTTCAAATTTACCGCATTTTTATCATCAAAATACCATTACCGCGTTAAAAACGCGTTTTTATCACCACGACAATAAATTCCCAGTAAATTCCGGATAAAATCAAGTTAAAAACGCGATAAACGTTAATAACGCAATAATATCCCGGTAAATTCCCGATAAATTCCAGGTAAATTCCTTATACCATTTTAATTTCATTAATTTTTTTATTTATTCTATTTTTTATTTTTTAAATATTATAATTTCTGCGAGATTTTCCCTATAAATTCTCGGTAAAAATCCGAGAATTTAAAAATATCCCGTTATTACCAATTACCGTTAATATCTCAAGAACGGTATTTGTCACAATGCTCGCAACTGCTGCACATACATATCACTTTGATATTTGATTCTGATACCATATTAAACAGTGTTGAAGTAGAACTCACTCTAAAGAACTAATTATTGAAAGGAGAATATTTCTCATATTATATTCAGTAGCTCATTTTTGTACCCAAGCGATTTGGACTTGTTAACTTCGTACCCTCTCTCACTCTTGATGTTTTGTGTTATCTAATTTAAGTTTAGGTTACCTAGTTTTAGTTTTGCTTGTACTACTTAGTTGTTTCTTTTTGTCTTGTCATGACATTTCTTTTAAAGCAAGAAATCTCTTTTAAAATAAAATTAATAGTAAAAAGTCTAAATCACCCAGGAGAACGCCTTTCCAAATCCAAAATGATTAACTAAATGATTTATTTAAATTCTTTTTTAATTAGCTTTACCCGATTTTAATCACTAATAAAAATCAAACTTTACAACTTCAACTTTTCTTACACTCTTGTGATGGTTCCCTGAATGATTTTTTTGTGTCTATGAGTATTAGTTTTAAGTAGAGTAAAGATATTCTTTCGTAATTAAAAAAATATAACTTTAAATTTAATTTTATTAAAATACTATAATTCCCATTGAATATAGAAAATAAAAAGTAAAACAATTTGTTTTACTGTTTATATAATATTATTTTAATTTTTGTGTCAAAAAGTGAGATCACCTTAGGGCATGAATTAATTGACTATTCGTACATGTTGGAATACAATTATATGTTAAAGGCAGTTGGTGGTGGGCACTGCAGTTGTTCAACCGTACATGTAATACCGCATATGAAAGGAGGGGGAGAACAATACACGTCGTCTTGACTTTTTTATGGAATACCAGAGCAAAGGTGGGTGGGCATTGAGATTTGAAAGTCTCAAAATTAATTTATTTTCCTAATTTTTTATATTAATGTATTTTTCACAAAGCAGTAAGTTTACAATTTTGACTCGGAGACTGATGTTTAACTAATGTTGAATAACTTCTTCTTTTTCATTTTGTTTTTAATTTAATAATTAAAATATGTTTTTTATTTGTAGAAACTTTTGAAATCAAGTCTTGAAAGAAATATGTCACCTCTTTATTCATTATCGATTTCTCAAAAAAAAAAAATTCCTTTTGGCACTTTGCTGCTAAATCATCTTAGGCTTCGTCTCTTATAGCATTCAGTAATATCTTTATGACCGACATATTACGTGTTTGAAAAAAATGTGTTGATTTAACTTAGCTTTTTTCTTAGTGATTTTACTGTGGTTGATCCTGAATCGTGGACATTTTGCATCGTTTTATTGTCTTTCTTTTCTTTAAATTTGCATATCTGGTGCCCCTTTTTCTTCTAATATATTAATCATTTTAAAAAAAATATCCTTGAAATCAAGTCTCTTTCGATAAAAAAAGAGTCACTTCTTACTATTTTTTATTCGACATATATAGATTGGGAGGTTCATACATATTTCAATGATTAGTCAAGTGAGATACTTGAATATTTTATTGTTAATTTTTTTTATCCAATAATGAGAAAAGATAGGTGGCAAAGCATCAAAATTATATATTGAGATGCAGTAATAAATCAAGGAGTCTAGAATTCTATTAGTAATAAATTTGTGTCTGACAGAAAATGAAGACATTTCTTATAAAGCCAGTGGGACAGCCTATGTACTGTAGAACGTTTTCTAGTATAAGTTGAGACCACCATCATTCATTTAATGATGAGTAAAGGGTACAACTGACGCAATTAGAAAAAAAAATCTCTCCTACTCCTCTCTCATGAGTAAATCTCATGATTAAAGTCATTATTTACCCATATAATTGTTCTTTAACTAGTTGCCTCCTATTTTAAGAAGTGAGATTATACGTTCAAGTCCTCATTACTTAACTTTGGTGTGCCCTAAAAGTAGTGGGTTCACTCGTGGAGATTTTACACTGAGTATCCCACAAATTTTCACACCTAAATTCAAAAAAGAAAAACTCAAAATTATGTGTCCAAATCAAAACTTAAGAAATTATCTTTATTTATTATTGATTTCTCAAAAAAAAATTCCTTGTGGCTCTTTGGTTGCGTTACTATATTGTGAAAATTCAAGGATTATATTAAATCATCTAAAGTTGTTACTAGTAGAGTCTTTACTAAGTTCGCATCATACCTTCGTCTCTCGTGAAATTTAGAATATCTTTATGACTGACATATTGCTTGTTTAAAAAGAATGTGTTGATTTAACTTATCTATTTTCTTAGTGATTTTCCTGTGGTTGATCATGAATTGTGTGCATTTTGCATTGCTGAATTGTCTTTCTTTTCTTTGTGTTTGCACTTCTGGTACTCCTTTTTCTTCTAATATATTAACCATTTCGAAAAAAAACCTTAAAATCAAGTCTCTCTCAATAGAAAAAGAATCATTTTTTACTATTTTTTATTCGGTATATATAGATTGGGAGGTTTATGCATATTTTAATGATTAATCAAGTGAGACATTTGAACACTTTATTTTTAATTTTTATTTTATTTTATCCAATAATGAAAAATGATAGGTGGCAAAACTATCAAAATTATATATTGAGATGCAGCAATAAATCAAGGAGTCTAGAATTCGATAAATAACTGGTGGGAAAGCTTATGTACTGTAGAACATTTTCTAGTGTAAGTTCAATCACCATCATTCATTTAATGATGAGTAAAGGGTACAAGTGCCGCAGTTAGGAAAAAAATATCTCTCATTCCTCTCTCATGCATGGGTATAACTCATCATTATTTGTCCAAATCAAAACTTAGGAAATTATCTTTAAAATTATAAAATATGAATCTATAAATGACAGAGCTAGGGATTCTTTCAAACATTATACTTTTTACATTTTTTTTGATACTTCGAGCAGGATACATCTATAATTTCATTGCGGAGTAGTATATTGTTAAGTGTTGGAATATATTTAGATTATCTTAATTATAATGTAATTAAGATTCTAGTTTGAGTTTATTTCTAATTAAGAGGTGTATTTGATTTATAATTAATTAAGCGTTTGAGTCTGATTATAATAGTCATAGGGTCGACTAGAGGCTATATATATACATGTAATAGCATAGGAATATAATATACTCAGATTTATTTTTTCTACATGGTATCAGTCAAATTCGTTCCTGAGTGGACCGTAAAAGAAAACAGTTTTTTTTTTTTCTCCCTCTGTAGGAGACTCATTGGGGTTTAGGGTTTAGGGTTTAGGGTGTAGACTGTAATTTTTCTGGCCCACGTCTAGCAGCACTGGGAAGAAGAAGATATTGTTCTGTTTTGGCCGACGTTGTCTGCAATAAGGGGAATTGTTTCCGTTGCCAACCCTGTTTTCGGCTGCCTCTTCTGATTCGCAACCTCTGCCGCGCCAATGCTGCTGCACAATTTTTCAATTTTGTTTGCCACAGTTTCTCTCGCTTGTTACAGATTGTCCGTTCCTCTCATCTATTGTTCCCATCAATATGGCCCTCGTCTTCAGACTCATGAGATCTAAATCTCTAGCACATATTGCTTCTTCCTCCTTGGCACAAGTTTCTAATCATCTGAAAATATCAAAGGGTGTACCCTTTTTATCGCAAAGATGGGCAGCTGCTGCTGCAAGAGCTTTCAGTTCAAAACCTGCGGGAGGTGATGTCATTGGGATAGACCTTGGAACGACAAATTCATGTATTTCAGTCATGAAGGGGAAGAGCCCAAGGGTGATAGAAAATGCAGAAGGTGCGCGAACTACACCATCTGTAATTGCATTTAACCAGAAGGGGGAACTCTTGGTAGGTACCCCTGCCAAGCGGCAAGCAGTAACAAATCCTACGAACACTTTGTTTGGCACCAAGCACTTGATAGGAAGAAGGCTTGATGATCAACAAACTCAAAAGGAGATGAAGATGGTTCCCTATAAATTTGTCAAGGCTCCCAATGGAGATGCTTGGGTTGAAATGAATGGACAACAATATTCCCCTTGTCAGATCGGTGCTTTCGTCCTAACAAAAATGAAAGAAACTACAGAATCTTATCTTGGAAAAACTGTATCAAAAGTTGTCATAACCGTGACCATTCCTGCATACTTCAATGATGCTCAACGTCAAGCAACAAAGGACGCTGGCCATCTTCTTCCTCACGAGTGTTCTACCTTCTTCTCACTATTTTGTTGTTTCTTCTCACTAATCTGTGAGATCTGTGCCAAGAAGAAAGGGGAGAACTGAAGAAAGGGACACAAATTGCCTTCTCCTCCTACTTAGCTGCCTTTCGGGCAGCCTTGTTTTGCCATTTTTCTAATATGAGACGGTCTCTTTAGCCGAAGAAAGTGATGGAACTTGTCCTTCGTTCTAGCACGTCTTGTTTTGTCGTTTCTCGAAAATGAGACAGCATGTTTCCATTTGTTGTGGAATTCATCCACTCCTTTTATCTAGAGGATTGATTCGTCCCCAATTTTTGCTGGCCTTTATGGCTACAACTTTTGCTGACCTTTTATGGTTTCAGCCCCTTTGTTAGCCTTCATGGCTACAGCCTTTGCTAATCTTTCAGGGTTACAGTTTTTGCTGGCTTTTCATGGTTACAGCTTCATTTGCTGGTCTTTCATGGTTACAGCCCCATTTGTTGGCCTTTTATGACTACAGCTCCATTTGCTGGTCTTTATGACTTCAGCTTTTATTTGCTGGCCTTTATGGCTACAGCTATTGTTCGCTAGCCTTTACTATCTAATTGATCAATGCGATGGCTTCAGCCTTTTTTTAGCATTTATTATGCCTTTGTTTTGCAGGTCATTCATTGCCTGTGATTATCGCATATTACGATCACTGTTTTTGCCGGACAACTTTCTTACGGCCACTGCCGTCGTCCATATCAAGTTCTGTGTTTTAGGCTGCCATCTGTGTTTGCCGCCTATCATTTTGCAATCAGTCAACGCTGCCTCTTCAACAAATCTCCTTGGCCAGTCGGTGTGCCACTTTTACAGTTCATCTACCGGTTCTCCACGTCCAAGTTTCACATTCATCCACGCTTCAGCTTGCGGAGGCATGTTGGAATATATTTAGATTATCCTAATTATAATGTAATTAAGATTCTAATTTGGGTTTACCTCTAATTAGGAGATGTATTTGATTTATAATTAGTTAAGTTTTTTACTCTAATTATGATAGTCCTAGGATCGGCTAGAGGCTATATATACATGTAATAGCATAGTGATGTAACATACTCAGATTTATCTTTTTTACATTAAGTGTTCTTCTGTAGATTTCTTAAATTATGTTCTAATCTTCTACTTCAACACAAGTCCAATCAAAGATAGCCAAAGTTTAGATGAGAGTAGTTTCACTAGCCATATCAAACAATGCATTTGATGGCGGCCCATAAATGTAAACAAGTACAACCATCAAAATTCTTCATTAAAAACTACTACCAACCTCTCACCAAACAACAAACGATTCTCTCTCTCCTATTGAGATTACTTTTAAAAGGGCTACTTTCCTACCTTTCCTATCTATATAAGAACAAGTCAAACAACCAGAGATAAACAGATACAGCAACCCTCAAAATCTTCTGGTTCTCACTTAAGCAGAAAGTAATTGAGAAAGTGACAGCAACCTTTTTTCTAGAAAGTAGAGAACAACTCTTCAAATCATCTTGTTGTGCTGGTTCTATTGAACAGAAGCTGAAGAAACAGAGAGAGAGAAACAGAGCAACCCTTTTCTTGAAAGTAGAGAAAAAACTCTTTAAATCGTCTTGTTTTGTTGGGTGCTATTGAACATAAACTAAAGAAAGAAAGAGAGAGATGGTGAACTTGGTGGCAGCACAGAAGCCTCTTTTGCATGGGCTGATGAAGCTGGCAGGGTTGAGGCCCACATTGGTGGAGATTGAAGAAGGAACAGTCATGAGCTTCTGGGTCCCATCTCCATCTAAGAAAACGGAGACATCTAAGCCAGCAGTGGTGTTAGTTCATGGATTTGCGGCAGAAGGAATCGTTACGTGGCAGTTCCAGGTCGGAGCACTGACCAGAAAGTACGATGTCTATGTTCCCGACCTTCTCTTCTTCGGTGGCTCCTTCACCTCCAGCAGTGACCGATCTCCGACCTTCCAAGCCAACTGCCTGGCCCGGGCACTGGCCAAGCTAGGGGTGGAGAGTTGCACCATAGTGGGATTCAGCTACGGGGGTATGGTCGCCTTCAAGTTGGCGGAGCTGCGACCGGACCTCGTCTCATCGCTCGTTGTCTCCGGCTCCATCCTGGCCATGACCGACTCCATCAGTGACACGACCCTCCACAGGCTAGGATTCTCATCTTCATCTGAGCTGCTGCTGCCCAGCACGGTCACGGGGCTCAAGGCCCTCCTCTCCGTCGCCGCACACAAGAAGCTCTGGTTTCCCGATCGCCTCCATCGGGACTACATTGAGGTCCACCCTCCTCCTTCCTCGTCATAAAAACTGTTAGAATCTATTAAGATATTATGATATATTTAGATTTTCTTTAATTAATAATTTCTCTAATTACCAATGAATATATATATATATATATATATATATATATATGACACACCATTATTTTACATGGTATTTCTTAGAGGTTTTCCAGTAAACCTTTACGTTGTGCTGTATTGGGATTGCTTTATGAGTTTATTACTTTCTAAAAGGACCTTCTTTTATATGATGAAAACCTTTAATAAAATTTATTTTATATGATAAAAAAGATCTATAGTTGTATAGAAGTTACGTGAAAATACAGTTCAAACAAGTACTTTGAATGATTTGTGAGTTTATTTCAAAATAAATTTAAGTTGAAAAGCAAATTTAATTTATAAAATAATAATAAACATAAGAGATATATAAACATGAAGGTAATAAATAATTAGATATTATAAATCTTATAGCATTCAATAAATATTGAATCTGAAAGTAAAATACTAAATCAATTATAAGTGTTATTTTAAATTAGTAGAATAAATGACAATAATAATGATATTTGATTAGTTATAAACCAGTTAACAACTGATAATTTTCCTCTATCCCGGTGGATTCAATTACCTATACCTGATTTAACATGATTTATTTATTAATTTTAAAATTGGTTTTTTTTTCATATAAATAGATGCAATAACAGTGTCGGGTTACAATGGAGATTTGAGTTTTAAATGTATCCAGAGATTAATAGGATGAATTGAGGGAAGGGACCTCTTCAAGTCAAGGTGGGTGAATTTCGGATTTGGTATCTTGTCTACCGCATCAAATTTTGTCAACCAAATTAATTTTTTTTTCTTTTTTAGGTACACGTGGTATGACTTTAGGGCCCACTAATCTTAAAAAACTCTACGTTAATAGGGTGAAACTTTCGGACTTGGTATCTTGTCTACCGCATCAAATTTTTTCAACCAAATTAATTTTTTTTCTTTTTTAGGTACACGTGGTATGACTTTTAGGACCCACTAATCTTAAAAAACTCTTACGTTTTCTCCAATAGGGTGAAACTTGAGTCAGGTTTTAAAACGACGTGCACGACTCAACTTGAAAAATCAGTGAGTTTGAGTTATGTATTTTTATATTGTGAGTTGAATTGGAAAAAAAGGCACCCACATAAAATTTAAGTCGGGTTAGATTGATTTTAATTTGATCCGATGTAATCTGACCTGACTCGAATGGTCGAGTTCAATAAATTTTAATATAAATTGAAATTGATTTATTAAAATCTAACCCGACCGAGTTTAACCCTTATCCATTCTTAAGATTAATAGTCTAATAAGAAGCACCCTTCACACTTGGTCCCTTTGGTAAAACAATTATAATAAATAATTCTTTCTCTACCTTAATAATAAATTAATAAAGTTTAAATAAACTTAAATTAGTTACGAGATTTAATTACAATAAAGTTATATCTTTGCATTTTCACCATTCATTCGTAAAATTTGAAATTTTAAAATATATATATTTTTAAAATGAATGGTAGAAATAAATATTATAATCTCATCATAGTTAATTTTCAGGTGTCTAAATCATAGTGTAAGGGTTGGAGTGACGGTCAAGAACCCGCGTTAGGAAGCGGGGGTCTTGGATTCGATTCACATCCCACTCCAACATTCCACTCCCCATAGTTTAATTCGGTATGTGGATTGAGAGATTTTAACATACCTCAAAAGATTAGTCGAGTGGGACATTTGGATATCTTCAATCATAAAAGATATCAAACATCATACAGAAAGCAAACGAGTCAGTTAGAGATTGTATTCTTTTATATAATTAAGAGTAGATTAGTCTTTTCTATGATGTTCTGGAGATTGTATTCATTCTTTGTATTTTCTAATTAAGGGAATAATCACAAGTTTACAGAGTCAATTATTATTTTTTAGGTAAGAAAGAAAAGAATGTGATTACCCCTTATATATATTCTATATTAGTTGTATCATCCATCCATGATATTTTGAATTTTTTTTAATAAAAATTAGATATTAGTATCTTAAACTATCATTTTTATCTATTTTTGGTGATTGAAACAATAATTTCAGAGATAAAAAAGTGAGTGTCATCATCACCAAAGAGTTGTATGCAATGAATTAGGATTTAGACAAGAGACCATTTTCATTTAAGAAAAAGGTACAATTATAGTTGTGAGTCCCAATCAATTTATGAAGGTTGAAGACTCATTACCCATCAAGTAGGAGATAGTTAGGGGTAGCCATCAAATTCAAGCTGCTATTTAAAAGTTTGGTCAAGTGATTATGAGAATTTTGGTATAGAATAAATATTATTGGACAATAAATTGACATGAAAGATGGTTATCTAAAGAATTTTCTACCTCTCATTTTCATTTAGTTACTTAACCATCTCATATTCATCATTTTTCATGTGGATTAAGTATTTTTAGCTTAATTAACCTTTATTAGAGTAACATCACTATCAAATTGACACCCAACTTTACCAAATTAAGTTTGGTTACAAGTTTGACAATGTAAATGTTGCTGGCTAAAAATTAGATAATGATCTTTAAATCCTCCAATTTAATCTTCTAATGCTTAGATGTGCATGCAATGAGTGATTGCAGGTGATGTTTAACAACAGAAAGGAAAGAGGTGAACTTCTTGAAGCTTTGGTTGTCAGTAACAAGGAGACTACCATCCCTAATTTTTCTCAGGTACACTTACTTTGTTGGCTTGGGTTTGGATTTAAACACAAATATAAGCCATATCAGCCTTTTCCAATTGAAAATTTTGGGCTAATTTTTGCCCAATTCCAGACGACAGGGCTAGAGGTGAAACCTGGGTTGGGTTTTAACTCGATCTGAGTGCACCAAATTATAAAACAGCACTCGAGTTGAATTGGGTCAGAAATTCAGGTCGAATCGGGTTGTATAACTCGAGTCAATAATTCGAGTCGGATTGGATCGAGTTCAATAATTTTTGACATGAGTTGGATTGAATTTATTAAAACCCGACGCCAATAGTATGACAGTGGCTAATATAATCTATACGCATACCCTTCTTTTTAAGACCAAAGTGTTCAGACCTCTTAGAGCACCTGACTAATCATTGAGATATACCAAACCTTTTTACCGCTTCAATTTAAAAGGCATACAATGAAATTTTAGATTTTACTATGGAAATGAAAAGATGATCTCCAAACTCGATAGATATGTAGATTTAATATTCATTATTCATCCAATTTATTGGATAGTGAGTATGGGTAAATTTTTTAAATAAATCAATAGAAAATTTTAATATACTACATTTAAATTTACAAAAAGCCCACTTAAATCAATGATGCCAATTATGTGGGTGGGCAATATTAAATGCTTACTCATCTAATTCATGTCATAAAATTAATTTACATGATGAAAAGGTATGGTCTTAGCCTTTATTTTCGGGTCTGACCCAATCTTAGGGTGTCAGTCACTGTCCATTCTGACTAGGTCCATACCGATCTATAAAGTGTGGACTCCATGAATTCCCTGGTTGGAAGCTGGGAGTGCACACAGGTTTTTAATATCAATAAATATTAATATATATTTTTATTATTTATATAATATTAACAATAAATATGTCTCATATTTGTTTAATATTTAATTGTAATATAACTAATGAGTTTTCTGGTTCAAGACATTATAGACCTTAGACCAAGACTTGAAATGCTTGGTCCTGGAATAGGTCCAATCTATACACAGGTCTGAGATTTACTGCCGAAACCTGTTTCCAAGTCGGGTCTTTCTGGTCTTTGAACTTTATTACCCATCGAAATCCCTAGTCTCATACATAAATACATAACAAATTAAGATTTGAGTCTGCTTATAAGAGGTTTTAATACAATTATGTAAGTTCTCATTGTTTTTATTAAATTTAATTGATTAAATAAATGATTTTGACGATGATTACTACGAAAAAGAATACTAACCTTTCAGATTTGCAGACTATATTGCTACTGTGGGGTGCAAACGACCAAATATTCAACCTTGAGCTTATTAAATTTAATTGACTAAATAAATAATTTTGATGATGATTGTGACGAAAAAAAATACTAACCTTTCAGATTTGCAGACTATATTGCTCCTGTGGGGTGAAAACGACCAAATATTCAACATTGAGCTCGCCAAGAACATGAAAGAGTAAGTTATTAAAGCTTTCTATCAAACTTACTGTTTAAATTTAAGAAATTATTAAAAGGCCCAATATGGTGAAGTTGAGGCAAACATTTCTCTTTTCTAAATGTGATTAGGGGCTTTTATTTAAAAAAAAACCAATTGAGGTGAGACCTAAAAATATGAAGTACCTAATCTTGCTACTAACCACTATTCTTTAACTTCTAACTCAATTAAAATATCAGGCCCAATGTCCAGTAGGAACAGGGCTAGCAATGGGCAATCCATCAGGTGGGACATGGAGAGATCTCATATTGTGCCATTAGTCAACAATATTGCCGATAATACAATTAATCTTCTATGTTATGGATCTAATCAGAGATTGATGCCATAAGATAGGACAAGTACATTATGGGGTGAAAAAAAATAAATATATATATATATATATATATTTATTTTTTTTTTATGATGGAGGTGGGAACCTTGAGCACAGTCTTACTAACTCGCACTATCTCGTTTTCTAAGGCAGAATGTTAACAACTAAGCTTTCGGGTTAAAAAAGATATAATTTATGATAGGATTGAGTATAAAGATGGTACTTGGAGGGTAAAAATCATGTATTGATGGAACAAATATTTTGATGACGATCATGAGTTGATCATGGACCAATTGTTAACTTGAAGATGTTGGAATGATGGTTAGGAATCTGCTTTAGGAAACTGGAGTCTTGAGTTCGACTTCAGATATCTTAGAGATTAGTTAGATGCTCTAAAAAGGCTTGTAGACCTTAATTATAAAAAAAATCATAGACCAATTCTTATTTTCATTTTTATCGTCTAGAGTAAAACTGATATCGAACTTTGGCTCAGGACTTAACCCATTAGTTCTACTCTTAGAACCAGATAAATAAACTGCATATAACCAGTTTTATGGATCATAATTGAAACTTTTGTTTTTTCACACAGGCAATTGGGAGATAAGGTAATGCTGAGGAGCATAGAGAATGCTGGGCACCTGGTTCACTTGGAGCGGCCTTGTGTCTACAATAAGTGCCTTAAGGAATTCCTAGACTTCTTCCAGCAAGCTGATAACGCCAAAGCCAAGTGATTTGTCACCTCATTATGTTAAATTCTTTCCTGTTTGGATGTGATTATATTATAATAAGGTTGACCCATATTTTAAGTAACTTAACAATGTGAGGAAAATCTTGTGTTATTAATTCAAAAGTCCGTCTTCATTTTTTTTTTTTAATTTACGTGTGAGAAACTATAGGAAACTCAGCATAAAATCTCCACTGGTGATACTACTGCCCTTGAGCTATATCAAGTTAGACCATAGGGGGTCGAACTTAACACCTCTCACTTCTTGAGACAAGAGGTTAACCAGTTGAACTACACCTATATGAATATTCTCATCTTCATTTGAGAATTTTTTCTTTTTAAGATACATTTTACTCCTAACGTAGCTCAGTGAAACGCCTATTATAACATCTTTTGCTTTCAGAATATTTAAAATTTCATTATTCAAATAGTGAGGACTACCACACATCTGCAGAATTACAGGCTTTAAAAATGCTGGAAACACCATTGAGATAAATACTCTCATTAGTTTTATTTCTCTTACATTTTTATTGCAAAAATATCATTTACTTACTGATAATATCATTTAGTTATTTGGGGTTCAATTCAGATTGAATTTATCCATTCACTTTATTAAAGAGATTTTTTTTTTAATGTAGTTAAAGGGTGCAGACTAGTATGATTCATGTGTTTTATATAGACGCGGCAAGAGCCGGGTTAGTCAAGTTTATCTATTTATATTTGGGTTTGAATCAGGTCTACCTATTTATAAATAGGTCAGGTAGATAATCGAGTGATGTCAAATTTTGTTAGGTTTAATTTTTTCATTTTGCTGTGCTTAATTTGGATCCGGATCCCAGACCGAATAGAGTAGAGCTCTAAAAATTCTCAGTATAAGAAAGCAAAAGAAATGTATACTCATCTAACTTGCTACTATGACATGAAAAATAAAATTTTCTTGTGCGAAGAATGATCTTATTTTGTGATCTAATGGTATTTTTGTTTAACTTATGAATAAAAGTGGAAAATGATTCTATATTTCTATCTTAATAGTAATGATAATTTTAAATGGTATCATTGAAACATGAAATATCTACATTTTAAAAATATAAAATTGTTCATTAATTTCTATATATATATTTTTTTTTTTTTAAATTTATAAAATTATTGGATTCACTGCTTGAAAGATCAAATGACAAGTACTTCATTAAAAAAATCTAAATTTATTAAATCCCTCTCATTTGATCTATTGAATGTTTACATTTTTAAGATGTGAATTTTATAACATCATTTAAAATTATTCTTACTGTTGAAATTTCAAGTGAAAATTTTAAAGAACAACATACAGCAATGAAAAAAAATGTACACTTAAGTGCAGTAGATTGCACGAGTTGTACCTTATTTGTTTTTTAATTATTAATTTATAATATTTGTTTTTAAGTTCTCTCCATCAACATAGTGCTGTAATCTTCTAATTTCTTTTAATTTTTTTTCATAAATTTATTATAATCTTCTAAATAACTTTGCATTTTTAAATATTTTTTATTAACCAATAAATTCATTACAATATTTCTAAGCTTTCTATCTTCAAATTATTAAAAGAAAATGTTATACGTGAAGCAGATTCAGAAATAGAAAGCGTAAGAAGAGGTTTCATTCTTTGGAAAACCCTTGTAAGGCCACAAGCAGTGGCGATTCCTGCGCGAAAAGAGAAGCCAAAATCCATAGGGGGATTTAACTTAATTTTTAAAGGCTTCTTCGTTTCAATCTCCCCATACGAATTTTTGTGGAAATGCAAGTGCCCAAATGGAGAAACCTGTTGACTTTGAGAAATTCCTTCTTCCCATCTGCTCATTTCGCTCTGTTTCATTCCACTCCTGTCTCTCTTGCCAAGTGGAAGAACAAATGGAACACGGTCAGTTTCGCAATTGATTTGATTTTTTTTTTTTCATCTTTGGTTTTTGATCAAACGAGAAACCAGAGCTCTTTTTCACCAAAAAATGGGAAGTATGAAAAAAAAAGACTGGTGTTTCATTTTTTTCAATAAACTTCTTTTTTTTTTTAAATGGGTGCATTTATTTCCAGAGCAAGCTTGGTTGCACAAGACTAGTTGGAAAGATTCAATTTTCCTTGGCTTCATTGAGTAATTCATTTACCCGTCTGTCTGAGTAGCTCATTTTCCCCCATTAGCATTAATACTCAAGTAGGTATTCTTTTTTCTGTGTAGTCGGAAAATTTATCGAAGACAAATTCATTGTCCCCAGATTGGCCTAGAGTTTTTTTTTTTTTAAAAAAAAAAATTTAAACCAATGAAATGTTCTCTAGAAAGCATCTACGGGATCTTGAAACCCGACAGCAGATGTTGAGTCAAGGGTACATGATGCAAGCCGTTCAAAATAACTTAGTTCCTCTGATCCCAGAGAGGTATTTTACTTCTCTTCAAGCCCCTGTCAACTTTTCAGGATTAGGCTGACTATTCTCGAAGACAAATAGCTCCCAACTTGATCCGCCGTCCTGCAAAAATGCTGTAGCCAAGAGCATCTCTGTTATCCATTTGACATTCAAGTCTGCATTACAAGAAATCTTTATTATTGAAATGCCCATTTCTTGGTTAATGCAAACCTTTTCTAGGAGAGAACTTATCCATTTTGGTAAACTGCTCCTAAATGTGGCATGGGAGGAGTACATGAATTTGCTTCCAACTCAAACTGCTTGGGCTGTATGGGTGATATAGGTTATTGCAATAGCCAGATATATTAATATGTGAACCAGCTTTTGATGATACCCTTACATCTTGACAGGGTTCATCCCCGCCATATCATGTAAATGATGGTTGCTTGGATGTCAACATCCTAGTTTCTATCAACAAGTCTTAAAGGTTAACACATTTTGGATAATGAAATGGCTAGCCTCATGTGTAGAAAGGAGGTTGTGCAGGTCATGTGCTTGGTAAAAAGATTTTGAATGATAAAGGCTAAATTGAGGGTTTGGAACATTTTTTTTTAATATGGTGAGAATGATAAGAACGAGTGCTCTACAAAACATTGAGAGATTTGGCAAAGGAAAGTACTTCACAGGCCTTAAGCTACGTTTACATTCTGGTCCCAGTGACTATGTTGCCCATGGAGAAGATAAATGCATCAAACCTTAAAGTGCTTTAGATATCCAATAGAACTAACTTTATGAGTGTCAAAAAAGTGTTAGGTTCCATACTCTCTTTCATAAACTCTTCCCTAGTTCATTCTGTTATAACATTATATATATATATTATTTTGGTAAAGATAGCATCCTAATTCTATGTTGTGAATTCTGCTAATCGTATACAATTATTGGATTTTAGATGTTGCTTCTTAACTTCTGCCAAACCTTAAAATCTATTGTTCTATGTGTGCTATCCGAGTTGTTTCATTTTAAATCACTAAATACTAATAAAAGCCCGAGCCCAGTTATTTTTACCAAAGCCGGAGCCTATCCAATTAAAGACCGTTTATTTTGCATATGGTACAGTTTTTTATTCTTAAAAATTGTTATGTAATTTGAAAATATAACCCTATAGATTGGGTATACTTAAAATATCTACCATCAATTAAAATTTCAATCCTAAATTCAATTTCTAGTAATTTGATCTTGATAGTCAAAGTAAACAAATGTCCTTGGAAAGATGATGTCTGGTGATTTTGACCTCTAAGAGTGGCTAGAGATTGATTTTTGAGATGAAGTTTATCATATTTTTATTTTTTAAGTCTTCTTTAAATTTATATGGTTAGACTTTTAAATTATAAAACAAAAAATAAAAATATGTTAAAGAATAAATGGGCCTCGACGGATGAATATTTTTGTCCAAGCCCATTTATTTAGGTCGAGCTCATGTTGGGTTTGAACAAATGAACACCCTTACTAAATGTCCAATCTTTTTAGCCGATATTTTTGACATAAAGGTTGTACGAACATTGGTGCAGGCTGCAGGACAAGGCGAGAATCAATCTAAGGTATGATACTTCTCTTGTTTTATCATTTCATGCTGATATATTTGGATAACCACTTCACAAATACTCTGCATATTTTGTATAGCATATGCAAAGAACAAAACCATTTTTATGAAGGTGATATGATATATGAAAGATGATGTTTGGACATGTAATGGCTAAATAGACAAATTAATACCCTTCTTGGATCTAATCCCCTGAAGTAATCTTGTCAATTTAACAATTAAAACAGTGCTGCCATACCCACTTTTCTGTATGTATAGAAAATGATTAACATGATTTCTTTTAAATTTATTTGCCATAACTTCTGAACATGTGCTCAAAGAGCCTTTAATTGATTTCTTCAAATCATACAAGCAAAAGCTTACAATGAGAAAACCCACTTGAGGTTTTCAACCAGACTGAATTCCTGTGGGTCAGTTCTTTTCACAAGGCTTGGCCATATGGTCTTCATGCTGGTGTGGCTTTGCTTGTTTTCATTCTTCTCTGGGCCCTGTTGCCCCTGCAGTTTGATGAATTGAGGTCTCCAGAAAGTTCTCAGGATAAGATGCATGTTTTGACCATTCAAAACAGAAGTAAGCATTATAATTACAAGATATAAAAAAATTATAGCTTTTGCATGAAACTAAAAAAAAAAAAAATTGGGCATCAACATGTTGAAAAATAGTCTCTTTTTCTCCAAAATACTTCATTCTGTTGTGACCAATGAGTACAATTACTTTGATGTTCTATACCAAAATCATCAAATATGAAGAAAAATATCATGTACTGATCTTTGCCTCTGTCATCAGTCTAAAATATTATTACTCTATATCTGAGTTTTAATTAAATAAAACCAACATTAATTAGATAAAAAAGAATTTTACTGTAGCATGGAAAATCATGATAAGATGAAATACCTCATCTTTATTTTTCGCTAGACAAATCTATATAACTCAATAAAAGAAGCAGTGTATATCTCTATATCAAAATAATAGGTTTGGGATCCCAAACATCTAAATGGGCTGAAGCAAAAGATAGGAAAAAACTGTTTTGAGTGAGCTTAGACAACCGACAAACTTCACACTTTGTTTTATTTATACCATCAAATTTGATTGGAACAAAGTTCTTGAAGACTCAAAGAGAATGATAATCAATATGAGACTGTCATTTAACAGATTGTTTTTGTAAATATATTGCCATTTAAGAAAGTTTTCTAGCTATGTGGGAGGAGTCATGCTTGCTATGATCCTTGTAAATCATGTCCACCACCGGTCATCTTTCCTGTCTAATCTAGTCCTAAAACACATAATATGGTAAAGAAGCCCTTGAACAGTTCAAAGAATGAGAAGGAATTACCTATGGTCTAACTATTCAAGAAAAGAAGACTACTTACAATCTAACAGACCTTAAACTTGTGATTGCAAAATCTGAGCTGAGTCAAAGAAATAGTTTGAGGAATAATTCCTCTTTCTTTCTATTATATAGGAAACATCACCTTGTCTGCCCATTTCACTAGTATTGTGACTCTTAATGGTCTTCTGATAAGTTGCTCATAAATCAATAATTCAGTAGCTTATTGACTTACAGTGGGGCTATATGAAACATGAAATGTGGATTTTGTCATGTAATATTGAAAAAAATAGAGTTTGTTGTGCATAGTGGTCCAGAAACCTGTGGTTTGAAATAGCTCTTTGAAAAGGACTTTTAGATGGGATATAAGATCCTTGTACCCTTTTTTGTTATGCTTCTTTATGTATTTTTGGCCACTTGCGGAGAAAGGTTATACCTCATGAATGTTGTTTTCCAACAGAGTGATGCTTAGATAGACAATCCTTTTGGATTCAACGGGGCCTAAAATATCCCATCAGTGGTCACATTATTGTTGATTTTTACCTCAATATATGCACTTGTGACCTTGACTTCGTCCTTGTCCACTTCCTCAACCATGTGTCTCAGATGTTGGGACAAGTATTCTCAATTACAAGAGTAGATTAATCAACTCCCTTGACTTCCGTTGTATAACTTGATGATACTGTTCTATGGAGAAATGAATAAACTGCACTGAGAGAAGACGTTCTTGACTTGGGATTTGAAATAAATGAGACTTGTATTCAGAGTGCAATCTTGCCAACAATATAGATCTTGGTTGAATTTTTTTTATCTAATCATTGATTCTTTTTCATTGTCAGTAATTGGTTCTCCTCTCCTGGGGTACGTGGCTCTGGCTGGCCAACTCTTTTAGCAAGGTGTTTTGAGATGAAGTACTGATTGATTGTTGCATATTAATTGTGATGTTTATGTTCAGCTTCCTTCAGCAATCCCTTTTTTAACCAAGAGACTGTAGAATTTTATAACATCAAATGATCTGGCACCTGTTCCTCAGGCTTGAATTGGCATGATTCTTTGTACACGTGCCCTATTTCTGTGGTATCTAATCAGTTTAGTTGCCTCCACTGTATTTCAAGTTACTTCTTTACTTTTCATTTCTATCTGTGTTTCTGATTCTTGCTGCTTTGCTGGGAATCCTTCCTCGCTACATTCTTATGTTAAGATATAGAGTAATAGAGGTTCTGCTTAAGCATATGAATTATTTTTATGATGTGGATGGTTAACTATTTTAGGTAGATGCACAGTTAATTAATCTTACAAAAATCACTAGATTGTATATTACTCACTGTGTAGAGGCAGTTGTTACTCCTGCTTTTCAAGCTAATATGAATGCATCAAACCTTGAAATCAGAATTATATCGGATATGCAACACGTCTTATTTTAGGTGGATGCACAGTTAACTGATCTTACAAAAATCACTAGATAGCATATTATTCACTGTGTAGAGGCAGTTGTTACTCCTGCTTTTCAAGCTAATCTGAATGCATCAATCCTTGAAATCAGAAATATATCAGATATGCAACACGTCAAAAGAGGGCAGATGAAAAGAAGGCTTTGAAAGGTCTTCTCTCAAACACATCATGCAAGGTGTCATTTCAGGTACATGCATCTACATTGGCTTGGGAGAAACATTATGCTGTTTAATAGTTGGGATATCTTTTAAATTTTATGATACTCTGACCTGAACATGGTTCTATTTTTAAGCTTCTTGCTTATTTTATTAAGGATTGTTGACTGTTGTGAGTTTTCTGTTGGTTAAGATAAGTATTCTTCAATTTTGAGTATGGAACTATGTGCTATATCATGCTTTTATGATATAGGATCAAGACATGACATGGACTGCTGATGGAGATGAAGAAGATATGAGACAGCATGCAAAGAAGTCATCCAGGAAAGCGAGGCCTCGTCACAATGGAAACAAGCGTGAGTTTCTTGGCCTCAAAATTTCAGATTGATTATCATTATTTTTAGCAGTAAAAAGATAATATATAATAAAAAGAGTACAAATACAAGAAGAAATAAAATGTCTAAAAGAATTAGACCCAAGCAAAAGGAAATAACTACAAGAAAACAGAAAATACAAAAAAGCACAAGAACAAATTTTTGAAAAGATCGGTAGTGCATTGTTGTCTGTGTTGTGGTATGTTTACTGGGAGAAATAATTTTTCAGATTGAGTTGAATTTGGTTAAGAGGATGATGTTAACGTTTTCTTGTTTCTGTCAGTGCTGAAGTGGTGAGGTATAGGTGTTGGTTGTAAGATTATGTTTCCTTCATAGTTTGTACAGTGCTATCATTGTGCCTTTTTCTTCCTTTAATAAACTCAATTACCATTTCCTGAAAAAAAGGAGAAGCTTGGGCGGTAGCATTAGTAGGGATAAGATCAGACCACTTCCATATACACACACACACAACACAACCAAATAGAGAGTCAATGTTGTTGGAATTAGTCTCCAAGGCCGTTGGAAAATTCATACAGGATAATTGTCCAAAAAGAGTGATGGACCATTACATAAGTTCAAATACTTGGACTCAATAGTATAAACAAGTAAAGAATTTGATCTGGATATAACCAATAGATCGGGAGTAGGGTGGACAAATGTAGACAAGCTAGTGGAGTATTATGTGATTAAAATAGAGTCCCACCTCGTCTAAAAGGACGAGTTTATAAGACAGCTATTAGATGCCCAATGCTTTATGGAGTACAGTACTGGACAATGAAGAAATGTCAAATAGACAAAGTTAGGGTGGTAGAGATGTGTATGTTATGTTGGATGAGTAGATTAAGTTTGTGAGATAGTGTTAGAAATGACTATCTAAGGAAGACTTTAAACATAGCCCCACTAGATGACAAAATGAGAGAGATTCATTTAAGGCAGTTTGGTCATGTCAGTAGAAGATTAAGAATTTCAAGTCAAATAACAAGTAGGAGAGGAAGACCATTTAAAATGTGGAGGGAAGGGATAAAGAAAAACATAATAGATGATGGAGTAACAGATATTATGGTTTTCTATAGGTCAAATGGAAAAGTAAAACTCGAAAAGTCAAGCCCAGATAGATGGGATAATGGGCTTTTAAAGGAAAACAAAAGGAAGAAAATAGATGCAAATATGGGATAATGGCTTATGTGATGATGATGATGATGAAGAAAATAGATGCAAATATGGGATAATGGCTTATGTGATGATGATGATGATGATGATGATCATCATCATCATCAACAACGTCATTATTTGACTAGTGAACTTCCAGTTATAGTCCTCACATGTGATCATCATCATCATCATCATCATCATTTGATTAGTGAGCTCCCAGTTATAGTCCTCGCATGTTAGTTCTTACACAATTGAGCTACAGGGTTTATTTTTCGTAGATTCTGTTGATCACATCTGATGAATTTGGGGATCTATTATTTATGTAGGTAGGAAGAGAAAGGAAAGCTTCTCCACTGATTATGATGTGCATCCAGAGACAATCTTTCAAGCAACATTTGGAAACAGATGTTTCACTTGGACTTTTAGGTCATGGGAAGATTCCAATTTCCAGAACCATACCTATGGATTTGAGTGGAGAGATGGCTCTAACCAGACGAGCAACAGGAGAGAGTGGAAAACTAGTGAAGCAGATACATATGATGATGAGGCAGTTGCTGTTGGGTCCTATGCTGATAGAACTACACTTGGGTTGCCTCCCAGAGGACCTCTAAAGATGGAAGATGTTAAAAATGCGTATGTTATTCGGAATTGCTACTGCTTTCTGTATATGAATTCAGTTGCTGCAGTGTGGTCACTATACTATTTTGTTCAACTTAGTGCCACTTTTATTTTGCCTTTCTTTCCTTGCTGATTTGTGCCACATTGCTTCATGTGTTTATTTTACTTGCAGATTCCGTGCATCGGCACTGAAGTGGCACCCTGATAAGCACCAAGGCCCTTCACAGGTCTGTAACAAACGTTTATTTCACTCCTTCCTTTCAACTGCTGTTTGAATTGTTACTATTGTTTTGTGAATTTGATTCAGAAAACATTGGATTTACCTCAAATACTGACCGCAAATTAGTGGAATTGTGGTGGTGATGTGCCACGATTGTAACTTAGAAGCCTTCTTAATGCCAATGAAGTCAGTTGTAGTGTGTTTCTTCCCTCCTGTGATCACTGAAGAAAAGACTGGAATAGTAATTTAACAGTTAAAAGTCGTCACTATCATCATCTTGGGTCACCTTTCAGTTCTACATCACCACTCAACTGTCCACAATTATGTTCTTTGTCTTCTCAGATTCTATCTTATCAAGAAGTTAAAATGCACGTCTAAAATGGCCACCCTCTTCTAGTACCTTATTGTAACCCTAAACTCTTCATACTGGGGTTACTTTTGCTTTTTAATGGATGTGCGGAGATCATTTTACCAACATTCCCTCTTCTTTTTTTCTATCAGAGCAACTTTTAGGCCGCCTCTACTACACTCATTTCTAATCCAATATTTTCTTGTAAGACCTGCGTATTTCATAAATTTGTCTTTTCTATTTTTCCTATTTTCAAATCTCTCTGTTTCATAAATTCATAACAAATTATGTAGTACCGTCTCTAAAATTTTCAATTACAGCAATTTGGAAAGAATCATTACTCATCTTGCAACTATTTCAAGTAACTTTAGGCTGATAAGGGTTTGCTTGAGCGATATCATTTTCAGAACCATCAAATCATGGTTGCATGGACTCTTAGTCATTGCAAGTGGCATCTATAACAATTTAGCCATTTCTGGGTGCTATGTTGTCTTGGGTGTTAGATCCACAGTAACTTGTCTTGCTTGCAGGACTTGTAAGATCTGTCGTGGTTCCATCAATAATGAAAGATTAATTAGTTTTCATTTTTAATTTAAAAGGTTATAGGTGTGAAAATTTGTTTATACATTTCCCGAATCGTTTATATCTTTCTTAAGTATATCTCATCATTGGCATGATTTATGGATCTATAAATTTATTGCTATGTTGATGTCAACTCTTGTCTCCACTTGGTTCTGACCCTTTGAATCTCTCTTAATCTACTAACACGTGATTTGAAAAATACAGGCAGCAGCAGAGGAGAAATTCAAACTCTGTGTCAATGCCTACAAGTCTTTGTGCAACGCCCTCTCATAGTGTAATCTTTGATTACCTCCTCCAGCAAGAGCGTGGCATAATCAGCTTATTCATTCACAGAAATGTGCAATTCTAAATTTTTATTTAATCTCTCGATAGAACTCTTTAATTAATCTTATTTTTATTGCCCACTCTTTTTTTTTATTAGGTCAGAGCTCTTCAATGTCATTTAGAGCTTCGTGTTCTTTAATGAATGGGGCTGTGTTAATATTCTAATTTTGGTATTCAATATTTGATCTTTCCTGGTTCATTTGCATTTGATACACTTCAAATTTTCAAGCTACTGATATGGGTTTTGATACCAGTAAAATAAACAATGGTGGGCGTGAGATTTTAGAGTCAGCAGAGGTAAAAATCCGACTATCACCATCAAATATCAATCTCCAAATAACCATCAACGATGTAGTTGGCTTGAGTTTCTAGAAATAAGATTACGAGGTTTTGGATATGACTGTACCTCGAGTTAAACATGTGATTTATGGAAAATTACCTTAATTTGATTAATAAAGTATAATTTAAACAATGTAAAGATTCAAAATTTAAAAATTAATATTCAAGCATGTGCACGATAGTGCACAATATTATCATGCGCTCCTAGGTGTAGAGCCTGTCAAGATGGATGGATTAGATAAAAGATTAAGCTATGTTTTTAAAGATCACAGAATTTACAGATTAAAAATAATTTAAAATAATCAAAATTTATCAATTTATTTGTTATAAAAATTAACTTTTAAATAAATTCATTATCATGATAATTGATGAGTTCTACACTTAAATTTGTATCAAAATTATAATCAATTACATAGTGTAAAGCCTCAATCGCAGAGGAATTTCTGCATGTACCGGGACCATAATATCAGAGGGGGAGAAGACCAGACAATGCTATTGTGCTGGCACTAAAAGTGCATTTCGATGATATGTATTGGTGTTATATCTGTATTAATGCAATTCACTGTATCGGTCGATATAGTTTCTCTCTCTTCTGAATTTATATTTAAGTATATCATAAGACCAAGGATTTTTTCACGGGTATTTTATGTTATCCGACACGGGTTTTAAAGTATTCTCGATTTTACCCTTCTACTGCCGTATCAAAGAAAAATAATGTCAGAAACTAAATCTTCCATCTTGACTAGTCGAATCTGCCATTTCGGCTAAGCCGAAATCGAATCTGCCATCTGCATTCCGGCTAGCTGAATCTGCCATTTTGGTTAGCCGAAACCGGATCTGCCATCTTTGCTAGCCCAATATGCCATCTTGACTAGTCGAATATGCCATTTCAGCCAGTGACCTAATTTATATGGACAATATCCTAAATAACATATCTAGTTATATAAAACATGTTACACAAAACACCAGTGAAAGAATCGCTACCCATGACAGTCGAATCTAAGCTGCAACATTTTGTAATGAGTCAATTGATATGCCCTGTACCAGCCGAATTCATTATCCAAACTATTGTATAGATGTGATAAAATACGGATATTCCAATTTCTCTAATGATAGATGAAACAAACGCCCAAGTGAATGATGGAAATACAATATAGGGAACGGTAAAGAAGCAGCCACGTATCCATCTAGAAATGCCACATACATAGCATCATCATCTGAAGCTATTTTCTATAACTGTAAACATTTTTTTATTTAAAGGACACTTTTATCCTTTATTATTTCTGTCTACGCATGTCATCATTCAATTGCGAAAAGTATAAAAAATTAAAGACACTCCCTTTATTAAAAATAGTATCCCACTCACATTTTTTTTTAAATTTGATTTATGTGCCAATTAAACTATCGAGATTCTAGACCGTATTTACAAATCTTTCTACTCAAAAAATATTTGTATTCTACAATCTCATAACCCACCAAAAATCTACAGTGAAATTAAAATTTATTAAAAAAATTCAATATAGTGAGAATATTTATGTGATTATTTTAAGTAAGATTTTACCATTATAAAATCATCATAAATCTTCTATATGATGGTCTTGTCGTTATGGATTTAAGGAATTGATTAGGCACGGGAGTTTTTTTATTTTTTTTATCTCTAATGTTTTTAATAAGTTAAAAATAAAAGAGTAAAATAATTTTTATTTTTTAGTTTTATTGATTGAAGTTGAACATTCAATCTTAGCAACAGTTTACTGATATCCAAATTAATTCTTAATTTAAACTAAATCATTAAATAAGTATTTTTATGTTAATCATTTTCATAACGAATATGCATGAAAGGTTGAAGATTGTATAGGAAATTAGAGAGATTGTGACCAGGGGTTCAAATATCGGCCGATAGATATCGTATCGGCCGATATGTATTGGTTTTGAGCTAATGAATATCGGCCGATATATATCGTTATCGGCCGATATTCACAATATCGATTGAAATATCGGCCGTATTATATCGGCCAATATCGGTTGGAGAGAGAAAAATATCGGCCGATAATGATATATCGGTCGATATATCGGCCGAAAACGCATTTTAAACCCCTGATTGTGACATCTATTTTAATAGATGATGATACATTCTTTAAGGGAAAAGTTTGCAAAATTGAGTGATATGAATAGAAGATTTCAAAAATAATACTCCCTTCGTTTCATTTTAGATGTCTCATTTGAAAAATTTGTATTTTTTAAGGAACTCTCTATATAAGGCTAGCACTCCATATGATCTCATCCATTTTCAAGACACTTTATACTATTCTTATACAAATGAGACAACTATTTTTGGGACAATTTCAAAATCCATATAAAACAACTAATTTGGGACAGAGGGAGTATAAATTAAGAAAAACTCTTCATTTGATTATTATAATTTGGGTGGCCATCCTAACACGAGAATACTTTTTAGTAGACACGGATTTTTTGGATTTCTCACTTTGCCCCCATCTGCAGAAATCGGCTCACTTTTTCAGTGAATCAGTTCACTCATTAGTGCAATATCTGGTGTACCGATGAGTGAACCGATTTATATGTAAAATAATTCAGTCGGTGCATCGATTTGGACTTCGGATGGATGACGAGCAAAATGGGAAATTCACTAAAACCCGTGTCTTATAAAAGATAACGCCCGTATTAGGATGGGCATCCTATAATTTTATCAGATGTATTATAAAAATTAAAACTTTAAATTTAAAATATAAAGTTTTATAATTAAATTAAATTTAAATACATAGTCCATCTCTTATTGGAAATTTTGAGAATTCCATATTTGTGCATTCGTTACCATTTGCTAAAATAACACGTGTCCTTGTTTTAATGGCTCTCGTTGAATGTATTCGTTGTATCAGGCTATCAGTGGTTCTCATTTCGCTTCTCGGAGAGTCTCACATCTCTCTTTCCAGTCTGCAGAAGTACAGGAGCCGGCTTCCCCTCATTGCATTTTGCATTTTCAACTGGTGTGTACTTCTCAATCCTTCTGTGGTCTGTGGGTGTGTCTAGATTGGAAAAACAAAAAGAAAAATCTGGGTGATTCTCTGATAGGAGATAAAAAATCTGGGTGATTCTCTAATAAGAGATTTCAAAAAGGTTGGAGATGATTTGGACATTACATTTTCTCCCTATCAACTTGGAGGGGGATTCTCCCCTATTGGAGATCGTCGAAAATGATTTCTCCTACCGGCTGTTATTACTACTATTATTATTATTACTACCACTGCTACTACATCAAAGTATTAAACAGGATGAAAACTTTGATGTTTCCCTACAGGAGAAAAACTAATCTCTGTAGCTATTCGTTTTCACCTAAGTTCGTAGGTAAATTCTCCCATCTGGGGCTCTCTTAGCGCAGATATGAGTGAAAGTAGCTTTGTCCTGGAAAGAGAGTCGTTTTCCTGCTTATCCGAAACAGACCCTCATGAGAGATTTTTCTCATATTGAGTTGGATATGAATGTCTGGAGTAATCACTTTCTCCTGTTGTGGAATTCTCGGAAGGGGGATCTCCAACTTTTTGTCATGTTAGCCCCCGGTCGGGAGACTTTTCCTCTGTTTAAGGTGAAACAAATGTTAATATAAATCACTTTTCTCCTTCAACAGAATCACTGGAAGGGGAATGCACCTTTTCGGAATCACCTGGTGCTTTTATCTCAATCCAAGCACACCGAGGAGATTATGTTCTATTCATTTCTAATTTATGCTTCTGGGCCTCTGGCCCTCATATGTACATAACTTTGTTGCTGAGTAATCACTGTCCAAAATCCAACTTCGAAAGAGTTGTACTAAGGAGACTGCCCACCAAATTTTCAGCTGGGCCAACACGTTCAGGTGGGATGTGGTGAGACCAGATGGATTGAGTAAGGGTGAAGTTTTAGCCCATTCAATATCTCTAGCATTGTGGTTCTGATCATTAAAATTCTACTTGTAAGTTAATGGTTTTTCATGACTCATCTAGCAAGGCAAGGATGATGATGCTGCATCAGTCTCTCCTTGTCTAAACATCGAACTGTACCAGCTCTTGATAGTGAGGAAGTAACTTTTGTCAATATACTAATAGTGTTGCCCATGTATTCTGATGACCATATTGCAATCTTCAATATCACCATCTTCAATTGGTTTATTATTTATCGGCTTGTGTTTTAGGCTGAAACGAGAGATGATTTCAACGGTATTATGCTGTTCCCCTAATGCGGTCAGACCCTTGTTTCCAACTTCTATCTCTTGTGGGCGATTTCGATGGAAGCACTTCAGTGACAACATCATGAGCAACAACAGATGCACCTATGAGGGGCTTAAACTAAGAAGAGAAGTTGTGTGCAAGGCCCAAAAGGACAAAGAGCAGTTTGTAGAAGAACAAAAGAAACAGGCCCTGGAAGTCACCCTTTGGGCTGCTGAAGGAGCCTACATCCTCTGGTTATTCCTCTTACCTTATGCTCCGGTAGTGTCATTTCCCTCACACTTATTCAAATGGCTTGATGAAATTCTAAAATTTTAACAGTCAATATCTTTTGAATTTTAAAGTGGTTTAGGTAATATTTATGTAGTGCAAAAGAGGAGGATATGAATATGAACTGAGTCAATACTGTTATGTGTGGGAAGTGCTTAATTGAAGATACAATTTTACCACTATGTATTTGCTTCTACTAAATTTTAGAGCAACCAGTGACTTGTAAGCATGAAGATGGATAAACACCTTCCCCTCTCATTACATGCATGGGTCATGCCAGAATTCCACTTGCCTAATTGATTAGATTTTAGATCAAGTTGTTATATTAGTGTTAGTGTTGTTTTTTCCTCTTTTTAAATTATACTTCTGTTTCTTCTGAAAAATGGAGTCAGATTAATTGGACATTTGGTTTCATTTCTTGGAGTTTATTTTTATGCTAAACTGTCTTCCTTTACTATTCTTAGAGAAGCAGGATGAAAATTATATGCAGTTGGATGTTAGCTACTTGGATTTGAACTGGTTACTAATTAATTAAGAAACTTGGGCCGTCTATTTTTCTACATAGACCATCCATTGACCCACCTCTCCTTGCACAAATTATCTTCCAAATTCAATCTATTTGATTATATTAAATCTTATAAAGATTCATCATTTTATAAATTACATTTTCACCTAAATGTTGACTTGTGACGCAGGGTGATCCTGTATGGGCAATCACATCAGACACCATAAACGCCCTTGTGGACCTTTCCCTCAACTTCTTCTTTTTCTTGCCCTTTGTGAACTTTGGTACGTTGATTACAATTTGTTGTTAGTGGCGTTCATTATGATTTTTTTCTTTTTCTATCAGAGATGTGCATAAACATAAGGAAAGAAATGAAGAATTATAAAAGGAAAAAAAAAAACAAAAGAAGTCAAGACACATGGTATTTCCACAAATCAAGTGATTAACTTTGTTTAATATTGATAATCATCATAGGATTTTTGGATTGACGATAGAGTTGAACCGACCTTTGTTTGATATTTGTATGTTTATCACCTTTGTGCTATAGTTCCATTATTTACATTTTGTTTAGCAGTATCACTATTTACATTTACAGGATTATAAGTGCTCAACTTCTCATGAGTTGGAAGCTTGGGATAAGAGAGAGAGAGAGAGAGAGAGAAGAGAGAGAGAGAGAGAGGGAGAGAGAGAGAGTGGAGCACTTGTGTGCTCAAGGATGTATTTCATCTGGAAATTTTGATGATGATGTACATGTCATGGATTGGGTGGGTACAGAATTTTGCAATCTAGGGGTTATCAAGTTTGAGGCCCATCAGATCATCCCAATCCTTGATCTTAGTGCTCCAAAGTTTCAAAGTTGCACGACAAAATAACAACTATGAGGATCATTAGGATGGGTGTGCCTAAGGGGTATACTGTATGGGAAAAAGTGGGCCAACTGTCTGAGATATTGCCTGAAAGTATTGCACCACTGGTTGATATGAGTAATTTACAGGCACATTTCTGGTATTTGGGTACAATTTTAGATTAAAATGGAGGATTGGAATTGTATATTGCGAATAGGATAAGTATAGGGTGGGCAAAGTGGAGAGAAACTAGTGGGGTGTTGTGGAACAAAGAAACAACAGAAAGTATATGTAGCTGAGATGCATACGTAAGGTGGATCATTGGAATCAGGAAAATGGACAAATTTTAGAACTGCTGTATAAAGTACCAATTTTTATAAAGACTGACCTTTCTTTGAGAGGGATCCCATGCCCCATCCAATAAGGAGAGATCCGAAAGACAAGGGAATGGCCCAGAAACAGAAAATAGTTATGGGAGAAAGGACTACATTTGGAAAACGAATGAACACTGCAGAAATAAGTGGTCCATAGACTCCTCACAATTCTGACAAAGAAAAGAAATATCAGGAAGAGCATAATTCTTGCAAACTTCACTGTTGTCTAAGTTTTCTGGGTTCAGCCCAGAAATCCTCCTTTCTCCTTTTTGCTGTTTTCTCTTTCTCTTCTTGCTCGGCCTGAGCTGTGAGCATCTGCTCTGGTTTCCCTGTTGCTTCCGATCTTGTTTAAGCCTAATTCCCTTCTGTAATCTTTGGAATGCTTTCCCTCTCTTTTGAAAGAAATATTTACCCGATTCGTTCAAAAAAAAATCTCAGATTTCAAATTGTTCAGGTAAGATTTCATCTGAAGTGGCCTTGCAACAAAAAAAATTCACGTTGGACGGGACCAAACAATGCCACACAGCTTTGTGAGAGAAGGTGGAGAAGAAGTGGGTTTTGAACAGGTCTGGAAACATGACAACCTATCCTAGGGAATAGATTGACCAAAATCATCTTCTCTAGTGGAGTGAGCGAGTCTAGTTTCTTTGTGCTCCCATTTCTGCATAATGTACATGCAATGGAAGTGGACTGTTGATGAACCCAGCACTCAGGAATTTGTTACTTCAATGATAATAATTAATACATGCTAGGATTTCATTCTGTTGTCTTTTTACTATTGAAAATCCGACTTTTGTAACCATAGACTTTTGCAACTTTATGCAGTGCACCCAAAGAAGAAACACAACCAACTTCAAGAAGGATATAAAACCTCAATCAAGAAATTCAATAAAGCGAAAAAAAAAAAAAATGCCAATCCAAATGTAACATGTCCAGCAATTTTACAGGCTCTGAATATTTATAGATAATTGCAGGCTTTAAAAGTCAAATTAATCCAAAATTATATATCATTTCAAAATTTATGGCCAAGCACATAACTGCTACTTCTGTATTTTCCTTGTGTAACTTTCACCTTTGGCATCTTTTGTAATGTGGGCATGTGTTTCTTGGCAGAGTAGTTGGAATTCATTTGATTGAATCCCCAGTCCGTCATCCGGTAAGATCATTCAGAACTGTTCTTTCCGTTAATTAATCCTCTTGCCGTGTATTGTCATTTTTAATTCTTTTGAGAATCATGTCTTCTCACAATCATTAGAACTTATTAGTAACCATTTTCTGTTATTAGGTATCTGAAGGATTATTCAATTTTGTCATTGGATGGACATTTATGTTTGCTCCATTGTTGTTCACGGATTGTAGACGAGACAGATATAAAGGGTCACTAGACATTTTATGGGGCCTTCAGATGTTTCTCACAAATAGTAAACTATCACTACAATACTTTTGCTTCTATCAGACTTCCCTTTTTGTTTCTTGCATTTTTAGTAGCAACACTAATTGACTTGCTTTGTTTCTTTATGATGTGTGTAGCATTCTTAATACCATACATGGCAATCCGACTTAATGACAATGATGTACCCAATACTCCCAGAGAACAGTCGAACTTAGGTACCATTATGACAAGTGGTGCACCAGTTGTAGGAGTGATTGGAGGGGCCATTTGTTTCATCTCGGCATGGTGGGCCCTTTTTGGCCGTGGAGAAGGTGGTTTTGGATCATGGGGTGATCGTTGGGAGTTCTTTGTTAGTTATATTGGATCGGAGAGGCTTGCTTATGCATTCATTTGGGACATATTTCTGTATGCCATTTTTCAACCTTGGCTGATTGGTGACAACCTACAAAATGTGAAAGAAAGCAACATAGAAATAGTGAGTTATTTAAGGTTCATCCCTGTTGTTGGGTTGGTTGCATACTTGCTGTGTTTGAAAGATGACAGAGAGGTCTAACACTTTCACCAAATCTTGTATCTTATAATGGTATAATGGAGGAGAAATTTGTTTTCCCTCTTTTTCTTATTCACAAAGATGGAGTCTTCCATACATGCGTGAGATGGTGTATGTGGTATAGACACTAGTTAAGTATATCTCAAGGTTTATTCTAGAAAATTTTCCAGTGTCATTATTGATAATATATTTTGAGTATCAGTTCAAACAATAGTCAGCTAGTTTCAAGACTCGGGTGTCAATGCACTTCAGCACCTCGTTTTGCCAACATCTGTAGGTTAATACAGTCTATATCAGCTAGGGATGAAATCGGGCCGGGTCGGGTTGGGTTTTTTAAAATCCAACCCGACCCGAATTACTAATATATGGAACCCGACCCGACCCGGATTATAACCCGACTCAAACCCGACCCGACCTTCATTTGGAACCTACTTTAGCCTACTTTTTATCAGGTCGGGTCGGGTTAACTTAAAAATCTCTCAACTTAACCCGATCCGAATTTAATGCAGGTTTCTAACTTCTCAACCCGACCCGACCCGCATGATCTTCGGGTCGGGTCATGCTGATTCGGGCCAAAACCCGACCCAAGTTTCACACCTAATATCAGCCAAGGACATCTGCATTGGCCTATACAGCTGACAAACATTGTCATCCGAGGTTTGGAGCATTTACATCATACTAGACTCTGCACATATTTGCGGGACTTGCAAAAGACATTGACATCCAATGAAGCATAAGTTGATGAAAAAATAAAAATAGAAAAGCTTTACCCATGGAACTTGTGAACAAAAGAAAAAGGGAAAAGCTTCCTGGATTTAAGAACAATAAAGAGCATGATCCTATAGCTCTTTGGGTGTGTTTGGATTATGAGAATATGGAAGAACCAAAGGGAAGAAGTACAATTTTCTCTTGTTCATTTTGTTTGGTATGGAATCATAGTTTAAAACGTCATGTCAAATCATTGAATTCTTCTACTTATTGACCTATATTCTGTACCCCAACTTGGTAGAATTATGCATCAGAAAGTCTCAGCAGTCTTTTTTCTTTTTTCTTTTTTCCTGGCAATTCAAGTGCCCCATAAGTGTTTATTATGGGACTCCGAGAATTTATTTTAGAATTCAATAGTGATGGCTTAATCATCTTTGGGCAAAATGAAGAAAAACAGCATATTTTAGAAAAATGAGACAGTCTCATAAATTACTGTCACTGTGCTTTTCTTTCTAGCGGTAAAATTACCGTCACTGTCCTAAAAAAATGGTTAGATAAGAAAGCGCACTTTCCTCCCCAGCCCAATGAAGTGAAATTTTTTTGTGTGAAGACATGCAAGAGAGAAGTGATTTTTTCCATTCGTCATTTTCACCTGAAACAACAGTAAAGTCATGTGGGGCTTTGCTTTCTCCTAAAGAAAGTGAAGCCAAACAGGTAAAAGCAGCTTCCTCATGGGTAAATAGATAGGTCCCACTTAACTATATTAAAAATGGGTCCACCTTTGAAAGTTTTGGGTTGTTGGGGAAGGAGGTTCTTCTTTGATTCTAACCATCGGTTGGATGGTGCCAATCAGAATTTATAACTGAGATGATCTCGTGTGTATTAAAGTATTCATCTTATTAATTCAGGTTGGGATAAGTTTATTGAAAATATTATATATTTGAATATATGATCTATTAAAAATTAATTAAAGAATGTAAAATTTATAAATAAAAATAATTTAAAGTGATGATGCTAATGGGCCCCTTTGAATGGCCACAAGTTGGCTCTAAAAGTGTGTAAGGTAAAAAGTGCGCATATTTGTAGTAGATCATTTTATTTTGAAGATTTAAGATATCATTATTTGTTTGTATCATTTAAAAAATTATCACTCATTTTTTTGTATAATTGTCGTGGAAGATTACGGGTAAAATTCTCACTCTCAATATGTAAAGACCACTCCTCGTAGTTTTATCCAATGTGCATAGAAAGATTTGCACATCTTCTAAACACTTAGTCAAGTGCGTTAAGAGGTTTAGATACCTTAAACTTTTTTTTAAAAAAAAAGAGTAAAATATTTCAAAACTGCTGATGTTTTTCTATAAAGATCTTTGAAATTTAATTTTTCTAACAAAAAATTATTAAATATGTCTTCACAAAGTAAGAACCATCCAAGTTAAAAAAATTAATTGATCTGTTCCGACTCATGCCATTTAAAAAGAGATTGGTCCAAATTCTCTAAAATTAAACACTTTATACGACTTCTATGGAGAATTACACAAATAGGAGCCGATTTTTTTAAAAGAAAATTCTCAATATTGTTTTTTTCTAAGAGAAAATATAATGATTACAGGCATAGTACATGTGGACTAACTAGGCATTGAACCTGACGCCTAATGATTTTAAAATCTCAAAGCCCAAGCCCAATCGATTTAGTTATCAAGCCTTGTACTCGATCCAAAATCAAGGCCATAAACCGAAACTAAGATGACAAAAACCCTTGGGAAGTTGTTGGGACTTGGGAGTACATCTGCATGTCTAAGAAGCTAGAAATATGACCAGCAAGATCAGCAGTTTTATGTAGAGCTGTTCACTAGCTGGGCTCAAACCTGAGCCCTTTCGTATTATCAAAGCCCAAAACCACCTGCAGCCTATAGGGCTTTTTAGGATTAAGCCCAAGCCCATATTTGGATAGATGAAAAGCTCAAGCCCAGACAGTAGAGCCCACTTCTAGATTAACATAATTGGATAAAGAGTTTCAAGCCCACTTAAAGGCTCAAGTTATATTTTAATTCAACAGTGTAAAGCCCATGTTAGGGCTTGGTTTAAAATTGCAGTATGATGATTTTGTCTTCTGTGGAGGAGATTATATATGGGCCTAATATAATAGTATATGTAGTAATTGTATTTATATATAAATACCTATGGTTGGTTAAATAGGTTAAAATCCCCAACAGCTTTTCAAGGGCTGTACTCAAAAAGTGAGCCCGAGCTTGGCCCGTTGGTTGAATATAAAAGAATTGTTAAAAAACTAGAAATTCCCTATCCAAGTCAACTGGATTGGATTTTCACACTGAGTGAAAGTTTGCCACATTGGAAGACAAATCCTTAATATTGGAAGCGTACAAATTCAGGACTGAAATGGATCGTAGAAAAAAGATTAGAGGAAAAATCAAGAGACACAAAAGAACAACAGCTAACAAACAAGAAAAGGGAAGACAGCAAATGGTCAAGAAGACAAATATTTGTACCTTGACAACCTCTGTTGCTGATGCAAGTTGATAGAAATGACACTCTGTTAGAAATCTTACTATTCTTAGCCATGCATAAATCCATGCATAAAATTTTAGCCTAGTCCAGCACCTCTGTAGATGGGCCTGCTACTCTGCTAGGTTGCTCTCTATGAGCAGTCTGCATTTTTTACACCCTCATAGGCCGGCCATTCAAAAATATATTCAGAGAGTTTTAACCCCACAGCTAACTTTGAATGTGAGAAAAATCTTTTGCAGTCACACTTACTGCAAGGAAAAAAGAAGTGAAGTTCATCTGTTGAGGGATCTAGGTAATCATGACCAAATTCAAAATTATCAATTGATGCACCAATCAATTTCCACAAGCGATTTACTCGTGGTCCAAGCCATTGAATCCTTGTTAATGATGACAATAGCTTTGATTCTAACTGAAATACCTGGTGACAAGTGACAACATAACCTAATGTGAAATGATCAGATAGTGTCTGTAATACCAAACTTCGGGCTGTAAATACCTTCCATTTGAATATATATATATTAAACGATAGTGGATATAGTCGACAGTTTGATACTACCAACAATATTAGATCATTGCTCAAACTGAGGTGCTAAAAATAGGTTGGGTCACAATCGTTGGATTAGAGTGAGCTAGGATCAAAATATGTTGAATTTGTTGGGCTATCTATGTCAACATATTTTAAGCCCTGCAACTTTGCCGGTCTAGATTACAAAGAGGCTTATCTAAGACTCAAAAGACAATATCGCCCTCAAGCTAAAATTCTGATCAATGTATTTTGGGTTGAGAGGGCTGATATGTACATATTGAGATTTATCAAGTCTTATTGAGAAACCCCTCAAGATGATAGGCCTAAACTTTTGGTCAAAATAGGTCCAATTTAATGCATAATAGCTAGGTGACTGATTTTATAATTTATAAAAAAAAATTAAATAAGAAATAATTTAAAAAAAAAAAAAATTTTGCATAGTCCACCATGAGTTCCTCCGTGTTGCTGTGTTCTAAAATGTTAGCATCACATACCAAATCAAGGGCGGTCGTCTTTCATTGCTGAAATTGCATAGTCCACCAACATGAAGGTGATGCCTTCCCCTGTCATGCACAACTCAAAAGCCTTCTTCCAACTTAAAAGCTCAAATAGAAGTACCCCGAAACTATAAACATCACTCTTCTCTGTTAAATTTCCAGTACTCTGATACTCAGGATGAATGCTCCCAAGTTCAAAATCAACTACTTTTGCAGTGAAGTGTTCATATAGTAAAATATTCGACGACACTATATCACGATGCACGATGGGTTCGGTTTAGAAGTAGCCGTATGTAGGCAGGCAAGTGCATCTGCTACTTCATTGGCAATTCTTAGACGATTTTCCCATGAAAGACAACTTGAATCGTCCTTTCCATGAATATGGTGGCACAGACTTCCACCAAAGATCTTCAACACATTCCCTATGATTAAGTTGGGACAGCATGACAATTTCATTGAAGGCACAATCTATGTCAAGTTCTTCATGCATTGCTTTGTAAACAGTATATGTATTTTTTGAACCCAAAATCAGTCACACATTAGTTTTCATATGAGAAACACATGAATCATCGAGCATGTGAAGCACGAATTTTACAATGGAAACAGAACACTACAGAATTCATTGTGTATTTTTATATTGCAAAACGCCTCGAAGTCTGCATAATTTTGATTTATGTAAGAAACTCTACACTGCCAACAGGGCCTAAGAGAGAGTTTTCGATGATCAAAGGTGAAGATCCACAGGTGAGAACAAAATTTTGCAACTAGATGGCAAACTTTCAATTAAAAATCCTCTCCATGTTCTCTGTAGGAAAATGAATGTGGTGGCCACCTGAAGACCGCAGGTGAGGCAAGAGAATAGGATCATTGATCATATCAAACTATTATCCTCTAATAATAGCGGCAACATTGAGAATAGGACCCTCTCCAGATTTTTTTCCCCTTTGTGACAAAGTTTGGTTCTGTGATCATTTATTAAACTCGTTCAAAACTATCCTGAGTTAGTGTTAAGGCACAGGTTTGGGCCTTGAATGCAGTTCAATTTTGATAATATCAGTCCAAATCTTATCTAATATTTCTTATTTCCACCCCTTTGCGCCCATTTCAATATTTTTTCTGATGTAGAACACACAGTAAAACATTAAAGGCTTCCATTTTTTATTTTCCCACTAAAAAAGTTCTTTCAAATAGATTTGAATCTATAGGCTGAAGATCGATATATTAGCTGATACCAAATGGTTTCATTCCTGACCAGAATCAGTTCCAAACTTCGTCTTGAACAATGCTTACAACTAACCAGCAGGTGAGGCAAAGAGAATTTACATCTAGAAGCCACCAATGAATTGATTGCCATCTGGGTTCACAATCTCTATTAAAATCAAAATCGAAATCTGCCAAACCATCAATCAGAAATCAGTTTGTGAATGGAAAACACAGAAAAGATGTACAGAGGAATATTGGTAAGATCAGTAGTCAGCAGTACCTGATGTAGGACAAGACAAAAGGATGACCCTAAATGCCTAACGCAATTATAAGAGGACTAAAAGATGAACCCTAAATTTAAAATGGAGCTGACATTTAAGAATTAAATTAATAATCACAATTAAATCATACAAATAAGCCGCAAATAATAAAGTAAATCGTAAAAATCTAATATAAACAATTATATAACTTACCAAGCCTGATTGCTACGCAAAATGGGGATCTCTCAAAATCACAAGTTTGTCAGGATCCATGAAAGTGCAGTTAGGCAGTGAATAGGTGGTTTTACATCATGATGATAATAAATTGTGGGCTGGGGAGGGTTGTGGCAAAGCTAAATGGGTAGGGAATGAGTTTCTAAGAAGGATTTAGGGGTCTGTAATAGAGAACGGCAAGGGAGGTGTGTCCTAGGAGTGTAAGCGATGGACTTAGGAAGGAGTATGGCTGGCAGCAAAGAGGGGAATGGGCTAATGAAGGACCAGCGATGCCTGTATGGGCTGTGGGAGGACTGGATAAGACCTACAGACATTGGTTGAATGGCTGGACAGCAAAAGGAAGCGGAATGGAAGTGGGCGACAGGGCTAGAGGGCCTAGGAGAGGGCTGCCAAGTGTCTAGGGGAAGAGGGAGGAGATGGTGATGACTGTGGATGCAGGAACAGCATGCCAGCATCGTATGGGTCTGGCAGAAACAAAAGGGGCTGGGTTTGATGTCACGGAAGGTAGGGGACGGGTCAAGGCTTGAGTCACAGCAGATGCCTTGGATTTGGTTTGGGTAACCAAAAGAAAAGGTAAAAAAAAAAAAGAGAACAGGGAGAAAAAAGAAGAGACTAGAGAGAGAAGAGCAACTGGATTTTGGAAGAGGCTTCTCACCTATTCCGGTGGCTTCTCGCCGTCCTCAGCTTCGCACCAAAGGTCCACAGGCTTCTCGTCAACACAACATGCGCAGGAGACAATGTTCCGCAGCAAACATTCGTTTCTTCTCATTCATCATCGAAAATGCCGTAAGGCCACAGAAGGCATTTATAATAAAATCCAATGAAGATGACCAAAATACCCCTTATTACAATATTTACTAAGATGTCCTCAAATAAACAAAAAAATTACATCAACTCAAACTAAATAAAACAAATAAACTGACTAAATAAAACAAATAGATAATCAATCTTCTAATCAAGATTTAGACAATGCTATCAGTACCTCTCTGGTCCTCCTTTGCCAGAATGTCCCCTTCACCATCTCTCTTTGGCATCACAGGTATGGATGGGTTGGAAAATTTCTGCTGCAAACTTAACATTGGATGATCTTGGTCTAAGCATAGATTCAAATGTCATACTGCCACTGGTGCAGTTGAATACAAAAACAATTTGAGTTAGATGCCCATCCTCATCTTTGTCATTAAATAAATAAACTGGAAGGTTCATGGCCATGTCTGGTTTGAGGAATGGGTGAATATTCATCACAAAAACATTAGTGAAACTTCTGATAGAATAATGGCTCGATTTGGCCCGACCCGATTTGGTTCTATTTGGCCACGCCCAACTTGTAATAGCTCGGCCCAACTTGCATCTCTTTCATGTATTAAAAATATATATAGAGAGAGAAGGTGAGAGACTGGTCGGCTTAGCTTTCGCATTGTAGCCCCTCTCAAGCAATCGAGAGTTTGGTTTGAGAGAGAGTTGAATGTAAGAAAATGGGTTTGGGAACATTTATAAATTTGCATCTCCCCTTTAATATTAGTGAATCTCTTACCCGTGTTGCCCGTGGACGAAGGCATTTGGTCAAACCACGTAAATTTGTGTCTTCTCTCCTGTGATTGATTTGTGTTTGAATCGCTTTCGTTGTTTTGATTATATCGGGATTTCGCACAACACAACTTAAGATTAACATCTAGATACGTGGCATATGGCCGGGCATTCAGCCCTAATCGCCTTATTGAAGGAAGGAGATTTTTGGATTAGATGTCTTTTGACAATCAGCTATAAAGAACATTCTTAGATTATAAAACTTTATGTAATCACATGAAGTGCTTACTGTTTTTATTAAACACATGATGAATTGAATCATATGGTCAAGAAAGATAAAAGTGGAGCTGATTTTCGGTGAACATGTGGTCCTATTATATTAATCTGAAACTATCATTCATTGGCTAATGAAGTAAGCTAGTGCTAGTCATTTTATTATGCCTGCAGTGACTTGTATTCAAGAAGAATTCGGAACACTACAAATCCTAGAACCCCATGCAGAACTGCTTATGGTCCAATCCAATCCAACGGTGAAGGCTATTCATATCAAGAAACTATAGGACCAAGTAATTTAATACAGGATGGTTTCACTGAGCAATTAGAATTGACGAAAGCTTATAACTTTAAATCCTACATGATAGGCCGAAATGTGTTGAATACTACATGGATGGAGAGGGAATTGTTCTTACTCGGTGATTTGGCCTTTTAGCTTTCGTTGTGAGAGAATAATATTCAAATATAAGCCAATAATTGATGTACCAAATGTCAACCAATTTTTATTGTTGGCTTTTCATATGTTGATATGAAGAAATTCAACACTTCTTTTTCCTTGACCATGGATATCTCCACCCCACATTGGAGGTCAGAATAATCCATTGGTACACAACCACCCATAAAGTCTGGAAGGAGTTGAACTAAAATCTCTAGTTGAACTGTATAAATAAAGCGATGGGTACAAAAAGAGAATGAGACTTTTTAGAAGAAATTGCAAGCTCTTCAAAAGAAATGGAGTGTAACAAGAAGAAAAAGATAGTTTTCAGAAGAACAAGTTCTCTTAGAAGGACCTGAGAGCTACTCAAAAGAGGAGCAATTTTTAGAAGAAAACCAGTGTTTTACAAAAAAAAAATTGTTAAAATTAGAGACTTAAGATTGAAAGGTTTAACAAGAAAATCAATGTTTTTTATTAAAAAATGAAACATTTTAGAAGAAATAGCAATCTCTTCGAAGGAAAAAGAGTGTTACAAAGATTTCTTAGAAGGCACTTGAGAGTAAAAAAGAAGAGTTTTTAAGAAGATTACAAGAGTTTTAGTAAAAGAAGTGTTAAAATGAGAGACTTAAGATGAAAATGTGTGTGTTTGAAGAAGTGTTTCTAATGAGAAATAGTGTTTGAGAAAAAATGGATAATTTCAAAAAATGAAAAAAAAATAGAGCCTTAAAGAAGCATAAGAGCGCTTTTCTAAAGAAAAGAGAGTTTAAAGAAAAAAAATTAGCTTTCAAGAAGAAAAGGATAACATTCAGAAAAAAATGAGAGTACTTCGAAGAGAAATTTAAGAAGAAAAGTAGAAATTATAGTAGAAAGTGAGAGTTCTTAGAAGAAAATAAGTGATAAAAAATGAGAGTTATTTAGAAGAGAACGAAACCTCCAAAAAAGAAGAGAACTGCTTGACATTCAAACTAATCTAGGATTCTCACACGTGACCAAAACTAATTTTTAATTGACATGCCTTTCCCCAACAAATAAATCGAAATAAAATTGGACATTAGAACTTCTTTCATATCAACATTCGATAAATAAATTTGCAATCATATACAAAACTCTCATGTCTGACCTGACACGAGAGAGACAATGTTGTTGTTTGGATGTCCATCCTAACCAAAATTTGGCATCATTTCGGCATTGCACTCAATATCTAATAAAAATGTATTTAGACCTTATTTGCGATATTGAAATACGATCTTCACAACATGCATGCTGATGTAGCTTGGAAGCCCACCCCCAATCAATTGGCCTAAACCAAAAAATAGGCATTTACAAGCTTTTCAACAAAAGTGCTACAACACATCTAAAGTTGAATTTCATTAAAATATCTTTAAACTTAAAATTAAGAGCCAAGCCAAATTTCTTTCAAAGCGGGCTCTTTAAACTAGCAGATTTTATAGCGAAATAGCCATCCCTACATACACCAAATTGATAATGACATTGTGAAAATGCGCATCTCGAACCAATGAATTTAAACCAAAATTCAGCATTTCATTGATTTCCACTTAATAGTACACACATATGGGTTGATGTTTTCATGAATACTTTCTTACAGTCGTAAATTTCATCATTGCATAATGCACATCCCCAACCAATGGACTCGAGCAAAATTGCACATTCTCCAATGATCATAGACAACATTGGTATTTGCATGCCCATCCCAACCAAGATACCAAACCAAAATAAAGCATCAAAACGGTTGTTCACTCAATATCCAATAAACATATATTTCAATCTTATTTAAGATATTGAAATACGGTATTCACAACATATATGTTGTTGATGCTTGTACGCCCTTCCCAATTAATGAACATAAACCAAAAATGGACATTGATAAGCTTTTGAAGAAATATCCTACAACTCATCCAAAGTTGAATTTCATAAAAATCACTTTGATCTGAAAATTAAGAGGCAAGCTAAATTTCTTTCAAATTCGCCCCTATAAACTTTCAGATGTTCGAGCTAAACAACCATCTCTACTTCCACTAGATTGATGATGCCATTGTCGAAATGCCTAACCCAAACCTAAATCAAAACTGGGCATTTCAATGAATTCCACTTAATAGTAGATATTGGCCTGACATCAAAAGACAACGTTGTAGTTTAAATAACAAAAGAACCTAACCAAAATAGGGCATCAATAAGGCTTCTCCACTAAATATCCAATAAAAATATATCTTAATCTTATTTAAGATATTCAAATATGGTCATAACAACATATATGATGTTGTGGATTGTATGCCCCTCCCCAATCAATAGAAGTAAACAAAAAATGGGTAACGACAAGCTTTTGAACCAACATCATAAAACTCATCTAAAGTTGAATTTCACTAAAATCTCTTTCAACTAACAAAATTAAGAATAAAGCCAAATTTTTTTCGAATCAAGCTCTTCAAACTTTCAGATTTTTTACTTAAAGAACCAACTCTACTTCCACCAAATCGATGATGTCATTGTCGAAATGTCCGTCCCCAACAAATGAACCTAAACCAAAACTAGAAATTTCATTCATTTCCACTTAATAGTAGATATTTAACAGACACCACATAAACAACTTTGTTGCTTGAATGCCCATCCCAGCGAAGGAACATAACCAAAATTTGGCATCAATACGGCGTTCCACTCAATTTTCAATAAAAATATGTTTCAATCTTATTTGAGATATTGCAATACGGTGTTCACAACATATATGATGATGTTGCTTATATGCTCTTTCCCAAACAATGGACCTAAACAAAAAAAAATGGGCACTGACAAACATATGAACCAATATCCTACATCTCAACTGAAGTTGAATTTCATGGAAATCATTTTGAACTCAAAATAAAGAGCTAAGCCAAATTTAATTTGAATCGGGCACTTCAAGCTTTCACATTTTCGAGCTAAATAACTATCTCAACTTCCACGAGATTGATGATGTCATTGTGGTAATGTCAATTCCCAACCAGTGAACTAAGACCAAAATTGGACATTCCATTGATTTCTATTTACATAGACAACGTTGTTGTTTAGATACACATCCTAACCGAGGAACCTAACCAAAATAAGGCATCAAAAAGGCTTCTCCACACAATATCCTTCTCCACATAATATTAATATATATATATATTAATTTAGAAATTTAAATACGGTCTTCACAACATATATGATATTGTTGCTTGTATGCACTTCCTCAATCAATAGACGTAAACAAAAAAATGAGCATTGACAAGCTTTTGAACCAATATCCTACAACTCATCTAAAGTCTGAAAATCACTTTCAACTCAAAAAATTAAGAGCAAAACCAAATTTCATTCGAATCGGGCTCTACAAGCGTTCAGAGTTTTGACCAAAACAACCATCTATACTTCCACCAAATTGATGATGTCATTGTCGAAATACCGTCCACAACCAAAGAACCAAAACCAAAACTGGGCATTTAATTGATTTCCATTTACATAGACAACGTTGTTGTTTGGATGTCCATCCCAACTAAGTAACCAAAATAGGGGATTAAAAAGGCTTCTCTAACACAATATCCAATAAAAATACATCTATTTCTTATTTAAGATATTCAAATACAGTCTTCACAACATATATGAAGTTGTTGCTCGTATGCCCTTCCCCAATAAATAGACGTAAACAAAAAATGAGCATTGACAAACTTTTGAACCAATATCCTACAATTCATCTAAAGATAAATTTCATGAAAATCTTTCATTCACAAAATTAAAAGCACAGCAAAATTTATTTCGAATTGAGCTCTTCAAGAGTTCAGATTTTTTACCAAAACAACCATATCTATTTCCACCAGATTGATAATGTCATTGTCGAAATGTTCGTCCCCAACCAATGAACCTAAACCAAAACTGGACATTTAATTGATTTACACTTACATAGACAACATTGTTGTTTAGATGTCTATCCCAACCGAGGAACCTAACCAAAATAGGGGCATCAACAAGGCTTCTCCACACAATATCCAACAAAAATATATCTCAATTTTATTTAAGATATTCAAATACACTCATCACAACATATATGATGTTGTTTCTTGGATGCCTTCTCCAATCAATAGACAAAAACAAAAAATGGGCGTTGATAAGATTTTGAACCAATATCCTACAACTCATTTAAAGTTGAATTTCCTGAAAATCTCTTTCAGCTCACAAAATTAAGAGCAAAGCCAAATTTTTTTCGAATCAGGCGCTTCAAGCGTTCAAATTTTTTTACAAAAACAACCATCTATTCTTACACCAAATTGATGATGTTATTGTCGAAATGCCAATCCCCAACCAATGAACCTAAACCAAAACTGGGCATTTCATTTATTCCCACTTAAAAGTACATATTGGCTTGACACCACATAAAAAACGTTGTTTTTATAGGCCTATCACAGCCAAGAAACCTATCCCAAGTCGGACATCAATACGGCTCTCCACTCGATATCCAATAAAAATTAAAAGCTAAGCAAGATTTAAGATTTTCGAGCTAAACAACCATTTCTACTTCCACCAAATTGATGGTGTCATTGTCGAAATGCCTATCCCCAACCAATGAACTTAAACAAAAACTAGGCATTTCAATAATTTCCACTACATAGACAGCGTTGTTGTTTAGATGCACATCCTAACCGAGGAACCGAACAAAAATAGGGCATCATATGGCTTCTCCACACAATATCCAATAAATATATATTTTAATCTAATTTAAGATATTCAAATACGGTCTTCACAACATATGCGATCTTATTGCTTGTATGCCCTTCCACAATCAAAAGACGTAAACAAAAAATGGGTATTCACAAGCTTTTGAGCCAATATCCTACAACTCATCTAAAGTGAGAAAATCTCTTTCAACTCACAAAATTAAGAGCAAAGCCAAATTTCTTGCTAATCGGGCTCTTCAAGCATTCAGATGTTTTACCAAAATAACCATTCTACTTCCACCAAATTGATGATGCCATTATCAAAATGCCCGTGCCCAACTAATGAACTTAAACAAAACTGGGTATTTCAATGATTTCCACCAACATAGACAATGTTGTTGTTTAGATGCCCATCCCAACCGAGGAACCTAACTAAAATAGGGCATGAATAAGGCTTCTCAACACAATATCCAATAAAAATATATCACAATCTTATTTAAGATATTAAAATACAGTCTTCAGAACATATATGTTATAGCTTGTATCCTCTTCCCCAATCAATAGACGAAAACAAAAAATGGGAATTGACAAGCTTCTGAACAAATATCCAACAACTCATATAAAGTTGAATTTCATGAAAATATCTTTCAACTCACAAAATTAAAAGCAAAGCCAAATTTCTTTCGAATTGGGCTCTTCAAGCATTCAGATTTTTTAGCAAAACAACCATCTATACTTCCACCAAATTGATGATGTCATTGTCGAAATGCCCGTCTCCAAATAATGAACCAAAACAAAAACTGGGCATTTCAATGATTTCCACTTAATAGTAGATAATGGCCTGGACACCAAAAGACAACGTTGGTTTTATATGCCTATCTCGACCAAGGAACCTAACCAAAATAGGGCATCAATACGGCTCTCCACTCAATATCCAATAAAAATGTATTTCAAACTTATTAGAGATATTGAAATACAGTGTTCACAAAATATATAATGTTGTTGCTTGGAAGCCCTTCCCAATCAATGGACCTAAAACAAAAATGGACATCGACAAGCTTTTAATCAATTATCGTACAACTCATCTAACGATGAATTTGATGAAAATCTCCTTGAACTAAAAATTAAGAAGCAAGCCAAATAGATAGACATCTCTACTTCAACCAGATTGATAATGTCACTGTCGAAATGCCCTTCCCAAATAATTACGCTAAAACAAAAAATGGGTATTTCATTTATTACCACTTAATAGTAGATATTGGCCTGACACCAAAAGACAACGTTGTTTTTATATGCCCATCCCAAGCAAGGAACCTAACCAAAATAGGGCATCAATACGGCTCTCCACTCAATATCCAATAAAAATATATTTCAAACTTATTTGAGATATTGAAATACGGTGTTCACAAAATATATGATATTGTTGCTTGTATGCTATTCCCCAACCAATGGATCTAAACCCAAAATGGACATCAACAAGCTTTTAATCAATTATCGTACAACTCATCAAACGATGAATTTGATGAAAATCTCCTTGAACTAAAAATTAAGAGGCAAGCTAAATAGATAGACATCTCTACTTCAACCAGATTGATAATGTCATTGTAGAAATGCCCATCCCAAACAATTAAGCTAAAACAAAAATTGGGCATTTCATTTATTTCCACTTAATAGTAGACAATTATGAATGGTAGTTTTGACAAATTGTTGTCATTCTCACAAAATTCATCATTCCTTAACCCACATCCCTATCGAATGAACTCGGAACAAAATTGGGCGCACTCCAACAACTATCCCACTGATATGCAATAAATATGAAATTCAAACTCTATGGATCCTCACTCGAAGCCATACATCAAATAAACTATATTTTCATCCAGATGCCTTCCCCAACGAATGAACAAAAATAAAATCAAGCATTGATGCTTCTCTCTTATCAGCATCCAATGAATAAATTTGCAATCCTATATGAAATTCCCACGTACGACCATAACCACATACACAATGTTGAGTTTTAATAGGTAAATAAGAGTGTTTTTTTTTTATAGAAAATGAGAGTTTTCATAGGAAAAGAAGATCTTTAAGAAGAAAATACGAGCTCTTAGTAGTAAAAAGAGTTACTAAGAAGAAAATGGGCCTTTTTTTATAAAGAAAAGACAACGTTAAGAAGAAACGTAGAGCCTTCGTAAAAAGGAAAAGTTCTCGTAGATGAGAAGAAGAGTTTCAACAATAACAACAGAGCATTTAGTCGAAAATGAGAGATTCTTTCAGAAGAAAGGAAGTCTTTCAATTAGAAATTATAACTTTTTAATAAGAAAACAAGAGCATCAAAAAGAAGATCAGAGTTTTCAAAAACGAAACGATTGTTTTTCAAAAGAAAAGAGAGATTTTCATAAGGATTTGAGATTTTGAAGAAGATAATGAGATTTTAAAAAGAATATGAGAGTTTTAAAAATAAAGTGAAAGCATTTCAGGAAAACAAAAAAAAAAAACTTTATTAAAGAGAGAAAAACTTTTCGTAAGAAATTAGATCTTTATGAAAGAGTTTAGAGTCAATCAAAAGAAAACGAGAGTTCTAAGAGGAAAATATGAGTTTTTAGAAAAAATTGAGGGTTTTAAGAACAAAACAAGAGTTCCACTAAAAACATGAGAGCTTATGAAAAAGAAAAAGTAGAGGATTTAGTACAAACTGAGAGTTTTTTTAAGAAAGAAAGATAGTATTTTTTATAAATAAGTTGTCAACTTTTAAGAAGAAAAACCTAGTCATAAAAATGAAGATGGTGCACTCTCACTAACAACATATAAGTCCATGTATTGCACAAAAGAAATCAAATTTTCTCAAAATATTCATTAGGTCGAAGAATTGTTAATTTGATCAGTTTTTTAGATTAAATGATAAAATAGTGGGCTAAGGTCCAAAAGGGTCCATGGGCTTTTTCACCCAAAATCCATATGAATCCATGACTTTTGGGCCCTAAAATCTTATATTCACATGGAATTTGAGTGGAAAACCCCATGGACCTATGTATATGGAACTTTAGCCTGTATTTCATCAACTTTACTTCAAAAAACTCATCAAAATAACAACTTTTTAAGCTAAAGAATTTTTTTCAAAAAAATCGATTTCTTTTATAAAATATATGAACTTGCGTTTTATAGGTGTGCCAGTGTTTTTAGATGAAAAAATATCTTTAAGAAGAAATATGAGAGCTTTTCAAAAGAAAATGAGAGTTTTGAAAAGAAAATAAGATTTTTTAGAAGAAAATGCGAGCTCTTAGTAGGAAAAAGAGTTATTATAAAGAAAATAGGCATTTTATAAAGAAAAGGCAGCATCAAGAAGAAAAGGTAGAGCTTTAGTAAGAAAGAAAAGTTTATGTAGATGAGAAGAAGAGTTTTAACAATAATATGAGAAAAATGCACTTACTCGAAAATGAGAAACTTTTTCAGAAGAAAGGAAGTCTCTTAATAAGAAAGCAGGCACATCAAAAAGAAAAAATAAAGATTGTTGTTTTCGTAAATTCCTTCCCACACTGATAAACTTCATCATTCTATATAGCACATCCCCACTCAATGGACTCAAACAAAATTACTAACTTTCAAACAACTTTCCTTCTAATATGCGATAAATATGAAATTCATACTTATCTATGATTCTCACACGCGGCCAAACATCAAATGAATTATATTTATAATGAGATGCCCTTTCACAACAAATGAATTGAAATACAATTGGGCATTGGAACTTCTTTCATATCAACATCCGCTGAATAAATTTAAAATATGAAAAATTATCATGACACCAAATACACAACGTTGTTGTTTGGACGTCCATCCCAACCAAATAACCTATCCAAAATTGGACGTCAATACAGCTTCACACTCAATATCTAATAAAAATGAATTTCAATCTTATTTGCGATATTGAAATACAGTCTTCAAAATATATATGATGTTGTAGCTTGGATGTCCACCCCAAATCAATTGACGTAGACCAAAACTGGTCATTGAAAAGGTTTTCAACCAACGTCCAACAACTCATCTAAAGTTGAATTTCACTAAATCTATGACTTCAAAATTAAGATCTCAGCTCAATTTCTTTCAAATCGTATTATATAAGCTTTCGGATATATGAGCTAATAGTTGCGATATTGAATTAAGGTCTTCACCACAAGCTTTTCAATGAATGTCCAACTCCTCATCTAAAGTTGACTTTGAGGCTTTCTTTTTTTTTTTTGCCAAAACTAGGGCACGGCAGCAATGAGTGTCCTTCAAGCTTTCAGATTTTTCGAGCCAAAAAGCCATCTCAATTTCCACAAGATTAATGATGTCATTGTGGAAATGCCAATTCCCAACCAACGAACCAAAACCAAATGGATATTTCACTGATTTTCACTTACATAAACAACGTTGTTGTTTAGATGCCTAACCCAACCGATGAACATAACCAAAATAGGGCATCAATAAGGCTTCTCCACACAATATCCAATAAAAATATATCTCAAACTTATTTAAAATATTCAAATACGTTATTCACAACATATATGATGTTGTTGCTTGTATGCCCTTCCCCAATCAATAGACGCAAACATACAATGGGCATTCACAAGCTTTTTGAACCAATATCCTAATTCATCTAAAGTTGAATTTCAAGAAAATCTTTCAACTCACAAATTTAAGAACAAAGCCAAATTTGTTTCGAATCAGGCGCTCCAAGAGTTCAGATTTTTTTACAAAAAAAATACCATTTATACTTCCATTGATGATGCCATTGTCAAAATGCCCGTCTCCAACCAATGAACCTAAACCAAAACTGAGCATTTCATTGATTTCCACTTAATAGTAGATATTTGCCTTACACCATATAGACAACGTTCTTGTTTGCATGCCCATCCCAGCCAAGGAACCTAGCCAAAACTGGGCATCAACAAGGTGTTTCACTCAATTTCCAATAAAAATATATTTCAATCTTATTTGAGATGATGAAATACGGTGTTCACGCCATTTATATTGTTGTTGCTTGTATGTCCTTCCCCAATCAAAGGACTTACACAAAAAAGGGGCATTGACAAGCTTTTGAACCAATATCCTACATCACATCTAAATTTCATGAATATCTCTTTGAACTAAAAATTAAGGGTCAAGCCAAATATCTTTCGAATCAGGCTCTTCAAGGTTTCATATTTTCGAGCTTAATGACCATCTCTACTTCCACCAGCTTGATGATGTCATTGTCAAAATGCCTGTCCCCAACCATGAACCTAAAAAAAAGATAGGCATTTCATTGATTTTCACTTAATAGTAGATATTGGCCCGACACCACATAAACAACGCTGTTTTTATATGCTCATCCGAGCTAAGGAACCTAACCAAAATTGGACATCAATACTACTCTCCACTCAATATCCAATAAAAATTAAGAGCCAATCTAAATTTCTTTTGAATCGGGCTATTCAAGATTTCAGATTTTCGAGCTAAACAAGCATCTCTACTTCCACTAGATTGATGGTGTCATTGTCGAAATACTTGTCCCCAACAAATGAACCTAAAAAAAAACTGGAAATTTCAATGATTTCCACTTAATAATAGATATTGCCCCGACACCAAAAGACAATTTTGTGTTTATATACCCTCCCAAACCAAGGAACCTGACCAAAATAGGTCATTAATACGGCTCTCCACTCAATACCAAATAAAAATATAATTTAATCTTATTTGAGATGTTGAAATACAATCTTTAAAACATATATGATGTTTTTGCTTGTATGCCCTTTCCCAATCAATGGACCTAAACCAAAAATGGGCATTGACAAACATAAGAACCAATATCCTACAACTCAACTGAAGTTGAATTTCATGGAAATCATTTTGAACTCAAAATTAAGAGCTAAGCCTAATTTAATTCGAATTGGACACTTCAAGCTTTCAGATTTTTCGAGCTAAATAGTTATCTCAAGTTTCACGAGATTGATGATGTCATTGTAGAATTGCCAATTCCCAACCAGTGAAGCAAAACCAAAATTGGACATTTCATTGCTTTCCACTTACATAGACAACGTTGTTGTTTAGATGTGCATCCCAACCGAGGAACCTAACCAAAATAGGACATCAATAAGGCTTCCCCACAATATATCCAATTAAAAAAATATCTCAATCTTATTTAAGATATTCAAATACTATCTTCACAACATAAATGATGTTGCTTGTATGCCATTCCCAAATCAATAGACATAAACAAAAAATGGGCATTTACAAGCTTTTGAACCAATATTCTACAACTCATCTAAAGTGTGAAAATCTCTTTCAACTCACAAAATTAAGATCAAAGACAAATTTCTTTCGAATCGGGCTCTTCAAGCATTCAAATTTTTTACCAAAACAACCATCTATACTTCTACTAGATTGATGATGTCATTGTCGAAATGCCCGTCCCCAACAAATGAACCAAAACCAAAACTGGGCATTTCAAGGATTTCCACTCAAGTGTTGTTTAGAAGACCATCTCAACCGAGGAGCCTAACAAAAATAGGACATCAATAAGGCTTTTCCAAACAATATCCAATAAAAATATAACTCAATCTTATTTAAGATACTCAAGTACAGTCCTCACAACATATCTGATGTTGTTGCTCGTATGCCCTTCTCCAATAAATCGACATAAAAAAAAAGGACATCGACAAACTTTTGAACCAACCAATGAACCTAAACCAAAGCAAAGCAAAATTTATATCGAATCAAGCTCTTCAAGCGTTCAATTTTTTTACCAAAACAACCATCTCTACTTTCACCAGATTGATAATGTCATTGTCGAAATTCTCGTCCCCAACCAATGAAACTAAACCAAAACTGAGCATTTAATTGATGATGTCATTTTCGAAATTCCCGTCCCCAACCAATGAACCTAAACCAAAACTGGGCATTAATTGATTTCCACTTACATAAACAACGTTTTGTTTAGAGGTTCATCCCAACTGAGGAACCTAACCAAAATAGGGCATCAATAAGGGTTCTCCACATAATATCCTACAACTCATCTAAAGTTGAATTTCATGAAAATCACTTTCAACTCACAAAATTAAGAGCAAAACCAAATTTCTTTCGAATCAGGCGATTCAAACGTTCAGATTTTCGACCAAAACAACCATCTATACTTCCACCAGATCAATGATATTATTGTCGAAATGTCCGTCCCCAACCAATGAACCTAAACCAAAACTGGGCATTTCATTGATTCCACTTAATAAGAGATATTTGTTTGATACCACATAAACAACATTGTTGTTTGCATGCCATTCCAGCCAAGGAACCTAACCAAAATTGGGTATTAATATGGCGTCAAACTCAAACAGTGTTCCAACATATATGATGTTTGTTGCTTGTATGCCCTTCCCCAATCAAAGAACCTACACAAAAAATGGGCATTGACAAGCTTTTGAACCAATATCTCTTTAAACTCAAAATTAAAAGCCAAGCCAAAAACATCTTTCGAATCGGGCTCTTTAAAGTTTCAGATTTTCGAACTTAATAACCATCTCTACTTCCACCAAATTGATGATTTCCTTGTCGAAATGTCCGTCCCCAAACAATTAACCTAAGCTACAACTGGCCATTACATTGATTTCCATTTAATAGTAGAAATTGGCCAGTCACCACATATACAACGTTGTTGTTTGGATGCCCATCCTAGCCAAGGAACTTAACCAATATTGGGCATCAATACGCCGTTCCACTCAATATCCTATAAAAATTTATTGCCAAGCCAAATTTCTTCCAAATCGGGATATTTAAGGTTTTAGATTTTCGAGCTAAACAACCGTCTCTACCTCCACCAGATTGATGGCGTCATTATCAAAATGCTTATCTCCAACCAATGAACCTAAACCAAAACAAGGCATTTCAATGATTTCCACAAAATAATAGATATTGGCCTGACAACAAAAGACAACGTTACCCACTCAATATCCAATCAAAATAGGGCATCAATACGGATGTCCACTCAATATCCAATCAAAATTAAGAGCCAAGCCAAATATCTTTCGAATCGGGCACTTCAAGGTTTCAGATTTTCGAGCTTAATAACTATCTCTACTTCCACCGGATTGATGATGTCGTTGTCGAAATGCCTATCCCCAACCAATGAACCTAAACCAAAACTGGGCAATTCATTGATTTCCACTTAATGCGAAACCACATAAACAATGTTATTTTTCTATGCCCATCCTAACCAATATTGTGCTTAAATACAGCTCTCCACTCATTATTCAATAAAAATAAAGAGCCAAGCTAAATTTCTTTTGAATCGGGCTTTTCAAGCGTTCAGATCTTTTACCACAACAACCATCTCTACTTCCACCAGATTGATGATGTCATCGTCGAAATGCCTGTCCCCAAGCAATGAACCTAAACCAAAACCGGGCATTTCAATAATTTCTACTTACATAGACAACGATGTTGTTTAGATGCCCATCCCAACCGAGGAACCTAACCAAAATAGGGCATCAATAAGGCTTCTCCATACAATATCCAATAAAAATATATCACAATCATGTTTAAGATATTCAAATACAGCCTTCACAACATATATAAAGTTGTTGCTTGTATGCCCTTCCCCAATCAATAGACAAAAAAAAAATTGGCATGACAAGCTTTTGAACCAATATCATACAACTCATCTAAAGTTGAATTTTAAAAAAATCTCTCAACTCACAAAACTAAGAGCAAAGCCAAATTTCTTTTGTATCGGGATTCATCAAGCGTTGAGATTTTTATACCAAAACAACCATCTATACTTCCACCAGATTGATGATGTCATTGTCAAAATGTCCATCCCCAACAAATGAACCTAAACCAAAACTGGGCATTTCATTGATTTCCACTTAATAGTAGATATTCGTCTTACACCACATAAACAACGTTCTTGTTTGCATACCCATCCCAGATAAGGAACCTAACCAAAATTGGGCATCAATAAGGCGTTCCACTCAATTTCCAATAAAAGAATATTTCAATCTTACTTGAGATAATTACATACGGTGTTCACAACATTTATGCAGTTGTTGCTTGTATGCCCTACCCCAATCAAAGGACCAACACAAAAATGGGCATTGACAAGCTTTTGAACCAATATCCTATAACTCATATAAAGTTGAATTTCATAAATATCTCTTTGAACTCAAAATAAAGAGCCAAGCCAAATATCTTTCGAATTGGCTTCTTCATGGATTCATATTTTCAAGCTTAATAACCATCTCTACTTCCACCAGATTGATGATGTCGTTGTCAAAATGTTTGTCCCCAACAAATGAATCTAAACCAAAACTGGGAAACTGGGCATTTCAAAAATTTCCACTTACATAGACAATTTCTTTTTTAGATGCCCATCCCAACCGAGGAACCTATCCAAAATAGGACATCAATAAGACTTCTCCACACAATATCCAATAAAAATAAATCACAATCTTATTTAAGATTCAAATACAGTCTTCACAATAAATGATATTGTTGCTTATATGTCTTTCCCCAATCGATAGACGTAAACAAAAAATGGGCATTGACAAGCTTTTGAACCAATATCCTATAACTCATCTAAAGTTGAATTTCATAAAAATCTCTTTCAATTTACAAAGTTAAGGGCGAAGCCAAATTTCTTTCGAATTGGGCTATTCAAGCATTCAATTTTTTTACAAAAACAACCACCTATACTTCCTCCAGATTGATGTCATTGTCGAAATATCCGTCCCCAACCAATGAACCTAAACCAAAACTAGGCATTTCATTGATGTCCACTTAATAGTAGATATTTGCCTAACACCACATAGACAACATTATTGTTTGCATGCCCATCCCAGCCAAGGAACCAAACCAAAATTGGGCATCAATAAGGCGTTCCACTCAATTTTCAATAAAAATATATTTCAATCTTATTTGAGATATTGAAATACTGTGTTCCAACATATATGATGTTTGTTGATTATATGCCCTTCCCCAATCAAAAGATGTAAACAAAAAATGAACATTCACAAGCTTTTGAGCCAATATCCTACAACTCATCTAAAGTGAGAAAATCTCTTTCAACTCACAAAATTGAGAGCAAATCCAAAATTCTTTCTAATCGGGCTCTTCAAGCATTCAGATTTTTTACCAAAACAACCATTCTACTTCCACCAAATTGATGATATCATTGTCGAAATGCCCGTGCCCAACCAATGAACCTAAACCAAAACTGGGGCATTTCAACGATTTCCACTAACATAGACAATGTTGTTATTTAGATGCCCATCCCAACCGAGGAACCTAACTAAAATAGGGCATCAATAAGGCTTCTCCACACAACATCCAATAGAAATATATCACAATCTTATTTATGATATTCAAATACAGTCTTCAGAACATATATGTTGTAGCTTGTACGCCCTTCCCCAATCAATAGACGAAAACAAAAAATGGGAATTGACAAGCTTCTGAACAAATATCCAACAACTCATAAGTTGAATTTCATGAAAATGTCTTTCAACTCACAAAATTAAAAGCAAAGCCAAATTTCTTTCGAATTGGGCTCTTCAAGCATTCAGATTTTTTAGCAAAACAACCATCTATACTTCCACCAAATTAATGATGTCATTGTCGAAATGCCCATCCCCAAATAATGAACCAAAACAAAAACTGGGCATTTCAATGATTTCCACTTAATAGTAGATAATGGCCTGGACACCAAAAGACAACGTTGTTTTTATATGCCCATCCCAACCAAGGAACCTAACCAAAATAGGGCATCAATACGGTTGTCCACTCAATATCCAATAAAAATATATTTCAAACTTATTTAAGATATTGAAATACGGTGTTCACAAAATATATGATGATGTTGCTTGTATGTCCATCCCCAATCAGAGGACCTAAATAAAAAATGGACATCGACAAGCTTTTAATCAATTATCGTACAACTCATCTAACGATGAATTTAATGAAAATCTCCTTGAACTAAAAATTAAAAGGCAAGCCAAATAGATAGCCATCTCTACTTCAACCAGATTGATAATGTCATTGTCGAAATGCCATCCCAAACAATTAAGCTAAAACAAAAATTGGGCATTTCCAACAACTTTCCTACTGATATGCAATAAATATGAAATTCAAAGTCTTTAAGGATCCTCACTCGAGGCCATACATCAAATAACTATAATTTGAGGTTGGGGAGTATGATGTAGGCATCAATGAAGGTGGGTCCAAGACCAATTCCCATGAAGTCAGGTCCAAGACCAATTCCCAAGCTTTGGCCCAACAAGCTGCCAAGATCTATGCAATCCAGCTTTGTGGAGCTACACAAGCCAGACCCAGCAAATGTAGGCCCAGCAAGTCAGGCTCAAAGGCCCAACAAGCATGCCACGTGAATGTTCAGTAAACAACGGACATGAGATGGATATTGGTGGGGTGTTGGAGTTGTTTACACCTGTTGGAGTCCTAATTAGTATAGAAGTAGGTTCCATAATCGATCATTGCAGTTAAGAAATTGGATTTGAATAGCATGGAGGTCGGCTCCATATTTAGCATGCAGTAGTGGGTTTTTCCCTATAAAAGGGTTGTAATCAGCGAGTAAAAAGATAAAGAGTTGATGATGAATAAAAGTTGATTTTTATCCTAGCAAACAGTGGTTTGTTTTCCAGTTCTGTGGTAGTCGAGCACTGCATTAAGTTGCAGATTTCTACTGGAGTTCCAGTTCAGATCCGACACCTCTGACCCGTCTTGCTTAAGAGGAAAAGTCCTTATTGCGGGCGACTTTTCCAACAATTCTTGCTGGTTTTTGTGTGAAGGACAGATTGTAGCAATCTGTCCCAGATCCAGCTGTATCAGTTGTTGAATCTGTGGGTTTTCCATCGAGTTGTAGCGTCTGTTGCCGGCCTGCTTAAAGCCAAGATCATCGGTGCAGGCTGCCTTGGTTGTAGGCAGCAACGTATTGCATGAAATCAGGCCCTACTGTACTAGGTAGGCCAGTTTCGTGCTCATTTTCATAGACCTCAAGTGCAAGCTGTGTTATAATCTTCTCTCCCTTGGTTTCGGTCCAAGACCAGTTCTTATTCAGGCCCAAACTTCATTAGTTATTCTTGGTCTTTTATTACTTTGATCTCAGATATATTGGCAGCCAGAGTATCATGTTCCATACTGTAATTTGGCCATAGCAAAACTACAAACTGTGGTTTGTGAGTGTTTACATTGTTATTCAGGCTGTTTCAATTCAAGCCCAATATTGTTGGGTTCTCGCTTATTCCCCAAGTTTTTCTCGACGCATTTAATTATCAAGCTTCCGGAATATTTTGAGGTTGGGTATTCCTTATCCTACCTAGCCTACATCAATGACCTTCCCCAATCAATAGACGTAAACAAAAAATGAGAATGGACAAGATTTTGAACCAATATCCTACAGCAAATATAAAGTTGAATTTCCTGAAAATCTCTTTCAACTCACAAAATTAAGAACAAAGCCAAATTTCTTTCGAATCGGGCTGTCCCCAATCAATAAACCTAAACCAAAACTAGGCATTTCATTTATTCCCACTAAAAAGTAGATATTGGCCTGACACCCCATAAACAACGTTGTTTTTATATGCCTATCACAGCCAAGGAACCTAACCAAATTTGGGCATCAATACGGCTCTACACTCGATATCCAATAAAAATTAAAAGCCAAGCAAAATTTCTTTCGAATCGGGTCATTCAAGTTTTAAGATTTTCGAACTAAACAATTATCTCTACTTCAAGATTTAAGATTTTCGAACCAAACAACTATCTCTACTTCCACCAAATTGATGGTGTCATTGTCGAAATGCCTATCCCAACCTAAACAAAAACGGGGCATTTCAATAATTTCCACTACATAGACAACGCTGTTGTTAAGATGCCCATCCTAACCGAGGAACCTAACCAAAATAGGGTATCATAAGGCTTCTCCACACAATATCCAATAAATATATATATTTTAATCTTATTTAAGATATTCAAATACGGTCTTCACAACATATATGATCTTGTTACTTGTATACCCTTCCCCAATCAATAGACGTAAACAAAAAATGGACATTCACAAGCTTTTAAACCAATATCCTACAACTCATCTAAAGTGAAAATCTCTTTCAACTCACAAAATTAAGAGCAAAGCCAAAATTCTTTCTAATCGGGCTCTTCAAGCATTCAGATTTTTTACCAAAACAACAATCTCTACTTCCACCAAATTGATGATGTCATTATCGAAATGCCCGTGCCCAACTAATGAACCTAAATAAAACTGGGCATTTCAATGATTTCCACTAACATAGACAATGTTGTTATTTAGATGCCTATCCCAACCGAGGAACCTAACTAAAATAGAGCATCAGTAAGGCTTCTCCACACAATATCCAACAAAAATATATTACAATCTTATTTAAGATATTCAAATACAGTCTTCAGAACATTTATGTTGTAGCTTATATGCCCTTCCCCAATCAATAGGTGCAAACAAAAAATGGGCAATGACAAGCTTCTGAACCAATATCAAACAACTCATATAAAGTTGAATTTTATGAAAATCTCTTTCAACTCACAAAACTATGAGCAAAGCCAAATTTCTTTCGAATTGGGCTCTTCAAGCGTTCAGATTTTTTTACCAAAACAATTATCTATACTTCCACCAGATTGATGATGTCATTGTCGAAATGCCCGTCTCCAACTAATGAACTTAAACCACAACTGGGCATTTCATTGATTTCCACTTAATAGTAGATATTTACCTAACACCACATAAACAACAGTGTTGTTTGCATGCCCATCCCAGCTGAGGAACCTAACCAAAATTGGGTATGAATACAGCATTCCACTCAATTTCCAATAAAAATATGTCACTTATATGAGATATTGAAATACGGTGTTCCAATAGATATGATGTTTGTTGCTTGTATACCCTTCCCCAATCAAAGGACCTACACAAAAAATGGGCATTGACAAGCTTTTGAACCAATATCCTACAACTCATCTAAAGTTGAATTGTATTAATATCTCTTTGAACTGAAAATTAAGAACCCAGCCAAAAATGTCTTTCGAATTGGGCTCTTCAAAATTTCAGATTTTCAAACTTAATAACCATTTATACTTCCACCATCTCTACAAAGAAGTAGTTTGGATGCCCATGCAAGACAAGGAACTCAACCAATATCGGGCATAAATACAGAGTTCCACTCAATATCCTACAAAAATTTATTGCCGAGGCAAATTTCTTTCAAATCAAGATATTCAAGATTTCAGATTTTCAAACTAAACAACCATCTCTACCATCACCAGATTGATGGCGTCGCTATCGAAATCTTGTCCCCAACCAATGAACCTAAACCAAAACAGGGCATTTCAATGATTTCCACAAAATGATCATATTGGCCCGACAACAAAAGACAACGTTGTTTTTATAAACACATCCCAACAAAGGAATCTAACAAAAATAGGACATCAATACGGATGTCCACTCAATATCCAATCAAAATTATGAGCCAAGCCAAATATCTTTCAAATCGGGATCTTCAAGGTTTCAGATTTTCGAGCTTAATAACCATCTCTACTTCCACCGGATTGATTTTGACGTCAAAATGCATGTCCCCAACCCATTAACCTAGACCAAAACTGGGCAATTCATTGATTTCCACTTAATGATAAATATTGTCCTGACACCACATAAACAATGTTGTTTTTCTATGCCCATCCCAACAACGGAACCTAACAAAAATTGGACATCAATACGGCTCTCCACTCAATATTCAATAAAAATTAAGAGCCAAGCCAAATTTCTTTCAGATGGGTTCTTCAAGCGTTCAGATTTTTTACCAAAACAATATCTCTACTTCCACCAGATTGAAGATGTCATGGTCGAAATGCCCGTCCCCCCAATGAACCTAAACCAAAACAAGACATTTCAACGATTTCCACTTACATAGATAACGGTGTTGTTTAGATGCACATCCCAACATCGGAACCTAACCAAAATAGGGCATCATCAATAAGGCTTCTCCACACAATATCCAATAAAAATATATCACAATCCAATTTAAGAAATTCAAATACAGTCTTCACAACATATATGATGTTGTAGCTTGTATGCCCTTCCCCAATCAATAGACGTAAACAAAAAAAGGGCATGCCAAGCTTTTGAACAAATATCATATAACTCATATAAAGTGTGAAAATCTCTTTCAACTCACAAAATTAAGAGCAAAGCCAAATTTCTTTTCAATCGGGCTCTTCAAGCGTTCAGATTTTTTACCAAAACAATCATCTATACTTTCACCAGATTCATGATGCCATTGTCGAAATGCCCGTCCCCAACAAATGAACCTAAACCAAAACTGGACATTTCATTTATTTCCACTTAATAATAGATATTTGCCTTATGCCACATAAACAACGTTATTGTTTTGATGCCCATCCCAGCCAAGGAACCAAACAAAAATTGAGCATCAATACGTCGTTCCTCTCAATTTCCAATAAAAATATATTTCAATCTTATTTAAATATTGAAATATAGTGTCCACAGCATATATGAAGTTGTTACTTGTATGCCCTTCCCCAATCAAAGGACCTACACAAAAAAAATAGTCACTGACAGGCAGTTGAACCAATATCCTACAACTCATCTAAAGATGAATTTCATGAATATCGCTTTCAACTCAAAGTTAAAAGCCAAGCCAAATATATTCTAAATCCGGCTCTTCAAGGTTTCAGATTTTCGAGCTTAATAACCATCTCTACTTCCACTAGATTGATGATGTCGTTATCAAAATGCATGTCTCCAACCAATGAACCAAAACCAAAACTGGGCATTTCAATGATTTCCACTTAATAATAGATATTGGCCTGACAACAGAAGACAACGTTGTTTTTAAATGCCCATCCCAACCAAGGAATCTAACCAAAATAGGGTATCAATACGGATGTCTACTCAATATCCAATCAAAATTAAGAGCCAATCCAAATATCTTTCTAATTGCGCTCTTGAAAGTTTCAGACTTTCGAACCAAACAACCATCTCTACTTCTACCAGATTGATGATGTCATTGTCGAAATGGCCATCCCCAACCAATGAACCAAAACCAAAACCAAAACAGGACATTTCAATGATTTCCACTTAATAGTAGATATTGGCCTGACACCCAAAGACAACGTTGTTTTTATATGCCCATCCCGACCAAGGAACGCAACCAAAATAGGGCATAAATACGGCTCTCCATTCAATATCCAATAAAAATATATTTCAAACTTATTTGAGATATTGAAATACGGTGTTCACAAAATTTATGATGTTGTTGCTTGGAAGCCCTTCCCCAATCAATGGACCTAAACCAAAAATGGACATCGACAAGCTTTTAATCAATTATCGTACAACTCATCTAACGATGAATTTGATGAAAATCTCCTTGAACTAAAAATTAAGAGGCAAGCCAAATAGATAGACATCTCTACTTCAACCAGATTGATAATGTCACTGTCGAAATGCCCTTCCCAAACAATTACGCTAAAACAAAAATTAGGCATTTCATTTATTTCCACTTAATAGTAGATATTGGCCTGACACCCAAAGGCAACGTTGTTTTTATATGCCCATCCCAAGCAAGGAACCTAACCAAAATAGGGCATCAATCCAGCTCTCCACTCTATATCCAATAAAAATAAAAATATATTTCAAACTTATTTGAGATATTAAAATACGGTGTTCACAAAATATATAATGATCTTGCTTGTATGCCATTCCCCAATCAATGGATCTAAACCAAAAATGTACATCGACAAGCTTTTAATCAATTATCGTCCAACTCATCTAACGATGAATTTGATGAAAATCTCATTGAACTAAAAATTAAGAGGCAAGCCAAATAGATAGCCATCTCTATTTCAACCAGATTGATAATGTCATTGTAGAAATGCCCATCCCAAACAATTAATCTAAAACAAAAGTTGGGCATTTCATTTTTTAGTAGATAAATATGAATGGTAGTTTTGACAAATTGTTGTCATTCTCACAAAGTTCATCATTCCTTAACGCACATACCTATCGAATGAACTCTGAACAAAATTGGGCACTCTCCAACAACTTTCCTACTGATATGAATATGAAATTCAAACTCTTTAAGGATCCTTACTCGAGGCCATACATCAAATAAACTATATCTTCATCCAGATGCCTTCCCCAACGAATGAACAAAAATAAAATCAGGCATTGATGCTTCTCTCTTATCAACATCCAATGAATAAATTTGCAATCTTATATGAAATTCCCACGTATGACCATAACCACATACACAATGTTGAGTTTTAATAGGTAAATGAGATTTTTTTTTATAGAAAATGAAAGTTTTCAAAATAAAAGAAGATCTTTAAGAAGAAAATACGAGCTCTTAGTAGAGAAAAGAGTTATTAAAAAGAAAATGGGCCTTTTTTATAAATAAAAGACAACGTTAAAAAGAAACGTAGAGCTTTCATAAAAAGGAAAAGTTCTCGTAGATGAGAAGAAGAGTTTAAACAATAACAACAGAGCATTTAGTCGAAAATGAGAGATTCTTTTAGAAGAAAGGAAGTCTTTCAATTAGAAATTACAACTTTTTAATAAGAAAACAAGAGCATCAAAAAAAAGATCAGAGTTTTCAAAAAACAAAATGATTGCTTTTCAAATGAAATTAGAGTTTTTCATAAGGATTTGAGATATTGAAGAAGATAATGAGATGTTAAAAAGAATACGAGTGTTTTAAAAAAAAAAGTGAAACCATTTCAGGAAAAAAAAAACTTTATTAAAGAGAGAAAAACTTTTCGTAGGAAATTAGATCTTTATGAAAGAGTTTAGAGTCAATCAAAAGAAAACGAGAGTTCTAAGTGGAAAAGATGAGTTTTCAGAAAAAATTGAGGGTTTTAAGAACAAAACGAGAGTTCCACTAAAAACATGAGCGCTTATGAAAAGAGTCAAAGTTTATAAAAGAAAAAGTAGAGGATTTAGTACAAACTGGGAGTTTTTTTTAAGAAAGAAAGATAGTATTTTTCATAAATAAGTTGCCAGCTTTTAAGAAGAAAAATGGGAGAAGAAAAAAGTAGTCTCATAAAAATGAAGATGGTGCAGTCTCACCAACAACATATAAGTCCATGTATTGAATAAAAGAAATCGAATTTTCTCAAAATATTCATTAGATCGAAGAATTGTTAATTTGATCAATTTTTTAGCTAAAATGATGAAATAGTGAGCTAAAGCCCAAAAGGGTCCATGGGATTTTTCACCCATAATCCATGTGAATCCATGATTTTTGGGCCCTAAAATCTTAGATTCACATGGAATTTGAGTGGAAAACCCCATGGACCTATGTATATGGAACTTTAGCCTGTATTTCATCAACTTTACTTCAAAAAACTCATCAAAATAACAACTTTTTAAGCTAAAGAATTTTTTCAAAAAAATCGATTTCTTTTATAAAATATATGAACCTGCGTTTTATAGGTGTGCCAGTGTTTTTAGATGAAAAAATATCTTTAAGAAGAAATATGAGAGCTTTTCAAAAGAAAATGAGAGTTTTAAAGAAAAAGAAAAAATTTAGACGAAAATGCGAGCTCTTAGTAGGAAAAAAAGTTATTATGAAGAAAATAGGCATTTTTATAAAGAAAAGACAGCATCAAGAAGAAAGCGTCGAGCTTTAGTAAGAAAGAAAAGTTTGTGTGCATGAGAAGAGTAGTTTTAACAATAATATGAGAAAAATGCATTTACTCGAAAATGAGAAACTTTTTCAGAAGAAAGGAAGTCCCTTAATAAGAAAGCAGGCACATCAAAAAGAAAAAATAAAGATTGTTGTTTTCGTAAATTCCTTCCCACACTCATAAACTTCATCATTCTATATAGCACATCCCCACTCAATGGACTCGAACAAAATTACTTTCAAACAACTTTCCTTCTAATATGCGATAAATATGAAATTCATACTTATCTATGATTCTCACACGCGGCCAAACATCAAATGAATTATATTTATAATGAGATGCCCTTTCCCAACAAATGAATTGAAATACAATTGGGCATTGGAACTTCTTTCATATCAACATCCGATAAATAAATTTACAATATGAAAAATTCTCATGACACCAAATACACAACGTTGTTGTTTGGACGTCCATCCCAACCAAAGAACCTATTCAAAATTGGACGTCAATACGGCTTCACACTCAATATCTAATAAAAATGAATTTCAATCTTATTTGCAATATTGAAATAAGGTCTTCAAAACATATATGATGTTGTAGCTTGGATGTCCACCCCCAATCAATCGGTGTAGACCAAAAATGGTCATTGAAAAGGTTTTCAACCAACGTCCAAAAACTCATCTAAAGTTGAATTTCACTAAATCTCTGACCTCAAAGTTAAGAGCTCAGCTCAATTTCTTTCAAATCGGATTCTGTAAGCTTTCAGATATATGAGCAAACAGTTTCAATATTGAATTAAGGTCTTCACAACATACATGATGTTGTAGCTAGGATGCCCACCGCCAATCAACTAAACCAAAAATGGGCAACCACAAGCTTTTCAACAAATGTCCAACAACTCATCTAAAGATGACTTTCACTAAATCTCATTAAAGTCACAATTAAAAGCCTAGCTGAATTTCTTTCAAGTTGAGTACTTTAGGCATCAACATTTTTTAGCCAAGCAACCATCACTACTTCCACCAGATTGATAGTGACATTGCCGAAATGCCCATGTCCGACCAATGAACATAAAACCAAAACGGGGCATTTCAAAGACTTCAACTTAATAGAAGATATTTGCCCCACACCACATAAACAACGTTGTTGTTTGGATGCCCATCCCAGGCAAGGAACCTGACCAAAATTGGGTATCAATACGGCGTTAGCCCTCGATTTCCATTAAAAATATATTTCAATCTTATTTGAGAGATTGAAATACGGTGTTCACAACATATTATATGATGTTGCCTGTATGCCCTTCCCCAATCAAAGGACCTAAAAAAAATGGGTATTGACAAGCTTTTGAACCAATATTCAACAACTCATCTAAAGTTGAATTTCATGAATATCTCTTTGAACTCAAAATTAAGAGTCAAGCCAAAAATCTTTCGAATCGGGCTCTTCAAGGTTTCATATTTTCGAGCTAAACAATCATCTCTAATTCCACCAAATTGATGGTGTCATTGTCGAATTGCATGGCCCTAAACAATGAACCTAAACAAAACTGGGCAGTTCAATGATTTCCACTTAATAAAAGATATTGGCCTGACATCAAAAGGCAACGTTGTATTTATATGCTCATCCCAAGCAAGGAACCTAACCAAAATAGAGCATCAATACAACTCTCCACTCAATATCGAATAAGAATATAATACAATCTCATTTGAAATATTGAAATACAGTCTTCACAGCATATACTATGTTGTTGCTTGTATGCCCTTTCCATCAATGGACCTAAACCAAAAGCGGCCATTGACATATGAAGCAATATCCTACAACTCAACCGAAGTTGAATTTAAAGGAAATCATGTTGAACTCAAAATTAAGAGCTAAGCCAAATTTAATTCGAATCGGGCACTTCAAGCTTTCAGATTTTTTGAACTAAATACCTATCTCAACTTCGACGAGATTGATGATGTCATTGTGGAAATGCCAATTCCCCAACTAGTGAACCAAAACCTAAATTGGACATTTCAATAATTTCCACTTAGATAGACAACATTGTTGTTTAGATGCCCATACCAACTGAGGAATCTAACCAAAATAGGGCTTCAATAAGGCTTCTCAACAAAACATCCACTAAAAATATATCTCAATCTTATTTAAGATATTCAAATACAGTCTTCACAACATATATGATCTTGTTGTCTGTATGCCCTTACCCAATCAATAGACATAAACAAAGAATGGGCATTGACAACCTTTTGAACTAATATCCTACAACTCATCTAAAGTGTGAAAATCTCTTTCAACTCACAAAATTAATAGCAAAGCCAAATTTCTTTCGAATCGAGCTCTTCAAGCCATTCAGATTTTTTTACAAAAACAACCACCTATACTTCCACCAAATTAATGATGTCATTGTCAAAATGTTCGTCCCCAACCAATGAACCTAAACCAAAACTGGGCTTTTCATTGATTTCGACTTTATAGTAGATATTTGTGTGACACCACATAAACAACGTGGTTGTTTGCATGCCCATCCAAGCCAAGGAACCTAACCAAAACTAGGCATCAATAAGGTGTTTCACTCAATTTCCAATAAAAATATATTTCAATCTTATTTGAGATAATGAAATACAGTGTTCACACCATTTATGTTGTTGTTGCTTGTATGTCCTTCCCCAATCAAAGGACTTGCACAACAAATGGGCATTGACAAACTTTTGAACCAATATCCTACAGCAAATCTAAAGTTGAATTTCCTGAAAATCTCTTTCAACTCACAAAATTAACAGCAACGCCAAATTGGGCTCTTCAAGGAATTCAGATTTTTTACCAAAACAACCATTTCTATTTCCACTAGATTGATGATGTCATTATCGTAATACCCGTCCCTAACCAATAAACCTAAACCAAAACTGGACATTTCATTGACTTCAACTTAATAGTAGATATTTGCCTGACACCACATAAACAATGTTGTTGCTTAAATGCCCATCCCGGCCAAGGAACCTAACCAAAATGGGGCATCAATACAGCATTCCACTTAATTTCCAATAAAAATATATTTCAATTTTTGAGATATTGAAATACGGTGTTCAAAACATATATGATGTTGCTTGTACGCCATTCCCCAGTCAAATGACCTACACAAAAAATGGGTATTGACAAGCTTTTGAACCAATATTCAACAACTCATCCAAAGTTGAAATTCATGAATATCTCTTTGAATTCGAAATTAAGAGCCAAGCCAAATTTCTTTTAAATCGTGCTCTTCAAGGTTTTAGATTTTCGATCTTAATAATCATTTCTACTTCCACCCAATTGATGATGTCGATGTCGAAATGCGAGTCCTCAACCAATGAACCTAAACCAAAATTGGGCATTTCAATGAGTTCCCCTTAATAGTAGATATTGGCCTGACATGAGATTGATGATGTCATTTTGAAAAAAATGTCAATTCCCAACTAGTGAACCTAAACAAAAATTGGACATTTCATTGATTTCCATTTACATAGACAACATTGTTGTTTAGATGCTCATCCCAACCAAGGAACCTAACCAAAATAGAGCATCAATAAGGATTCTCCACTCAATATCCAATAAAAATATATTTCAATCTAATTTAAGATATTGAAATACAATCTTCACAACATATATGATGTTGTTTGTATGCCCTTCTCCAATCAATGGACGTAAACAAAAAATTGGGCATTTACAAGCTTTTGAACCAATATCCTACAAGTCATCTAAAGCTGAATTTCATGAAAATCACTTTGAACTCGAAATTAAGAGCAAATCCAAATTTTTTTCGAATCGAGCTCTTCAAGGTTTCAGATTTTCGACCAAAACAACCATCTCCACTTCCACCAAATTGACGAAATCATTGTCGAAATGCCCTTCCCCAACCAATGAACCTAAAGCAAAATTGGGCATTTCATTGATTTCGGCTTAACAGTAGATATTGGCCTGACACCACATAAACAACGTTATTTTTTAGATGCCCATCCCAACAAAGGAACCTAACCGAAACTGGGTATCAATACATTCGTCCTCTCGATATCAATTAAAAATAGATTTCAATCCTATTTGAGATATTAAAATACGGCTTTCACGACGCAGAGATGTTGTCACTTGGATACCCTTCCCCAATCAACTGACCTAAAACCAAAAATGGGTATTGACAAACTTTTGAACAAATATAATAGAACTCATCTAAAGTTGAATTTCATGAAAATCTCTCTAAACTCAAAATTAAGAGCCAGGGCCAAATTCTGTCAAATTGGGCTCTTCAAGCATTTAGATTTTCAAGCTAAACAGCCATCACTACTTCGACCAGACTATGACATTGATTTACACTTATTTAGAGAACGTTGTTGTTTGGATACCCATCCCAACCAAGAAACCTAACAAAAATTGAACATAAAATCATCGTTGTTAAACGCATATCCCTGGCTCTTCAATCATTCAGATTTTTGAGCTAAACAATCATCACTACTTCGACCAGACTGATGATGACATTGATTTACACTTACATAGACAACGTTGTTGTTTGGATACCCACCCCAACCAAAGAACCTAAACAAAATTGAACTTAAAATGATAGTTGTTGCTTGTATGCCCTTCCCGAATCAATGGACCTAAACCAAAAATGGGTATTGACAAGCCTTTTTTATTTTTTTCAGACCAAGGTGCCCAAACCTCTTAGAGCACCTGACTAATCCTTGGGGCATGTGCAAACCTCTCTATCCACACACAAATCGTAAAACTATGGGGAGTGGCCTTTTGGAGAGAGTGGAAAATGAACTCAAGACCTCCCACTTATAGAAGTGGGTTCTTGCCCATCACTCCAACCCCATTGAGTTGGCATTGACAAGCTTTCGAACCAAAATCCTACTACTGATCTAAAGTTGAATTTCATGAAAAACTCTTTGAACTTAAAATTAAGTTCATAGCCAAATTTATTTTGAATCGGGCGCTTCAAGTTTTCAAATTTCTGATCTAAATAAACATCTCTACTTCCACTATATTGATGATGTCATTATGGAAATGTCCATACCCGACCAATGAACCTAAACCAAAATTGGGCATTTCATTAGTTTCCATGTAATAGTGGAAATTGACTTGACACCAAATAGACAATGTTGTTGTTTGGATGCCCATCCCAACCAAGGAACCTAACCAAAATGGGAATCAATACAGCTTTGCACTCAATATCGGATAAAAATTTATTACAATATTATTTAAGATATTAAAATACAAACTTCACAACATATATGATGTTACTTGTATGCCCTTCCCAAGCAATGAACATAAACCAAATAAGAGACTTCAAATGAAAAGAAGAAGTTTCAAGAACAAAACAAGATTTCTAAGAAGAAAATGAGAGCTTTTAACAAGTAAAAAGAAATATTAATAATTAAATGATAAGGTTTAAAAAGAAGATCAATGTTTTTAGTTGAAAATGAGACTTTTTAGAAGAAATTGTCAGCTTCTCAAAACAAAAGGAGTGCTACAAGAAGAAAGAGATAGCTTTTAGAAGAACAAGGAGTGTTCTTAGAAGGAACTTGATAGTTATTCAAAAGAGGAGCAGCGTTTCTAATAAGGAAACCAAAGTTTTAAAAGAAAAGAAAAATGTAAAAAAGAGAGACTTAAGATGATAAAGTGAGTTTAAAAAATTAAAAAAGTGTTTCTAATGAGAAATAGTGTTTTAAGAGTTTTAAAAGGAAATGGGGAATTTTTAAAAAAAAAAACTCTGAAAAAAAAAATGAGAGTTATTTAGAAGAAAGAGTATAAGAAAATGACAACAGAAGTTTAATAAGAAAATGAGTTTTAGAAGAAAATGTGAGATATTCATCCAGAAGAAGGGGATTGTTCCAAGAAGAAACTGGGGTTTTCAAGAAGAAAAATATGAGTTCTTAGGAAGAAAGGATAGTTTTGAATAAAAAAAAAAGTTTCATAACGAAAAGTAGAGTATTAAGAAACAAACGATGAACTCTTAAGAATCGATTGAGAGATTTAAAAAAAAAGAGATACTTGAAGAAGAAAGACAAAGATTAAGAACAAGGAAAACGAAAGTTTAAAACAAGAAAGTAAAAATTTTCAAGAAGCATGGGTCTAATTTCTTAAAAGGACAAAGTTCCAAGGAAAAAGCTAAAATTTTAAAGAAGATGAGAAGAGTATTAAGAAGATTATTTTCGAGAGGGGGAAAAAGGATGACCCTTCGCTGGTGACTTAGAAAGAAAATGAGAACTTAAAAGGGAAATGAGAGTCTTTGAATGAAAAGAAGAGCTTTCACCGATAGCCTTTTAACTCTATAGAGTTTTAGAAAGAAAATAAGAATTTTAGAAGGAAATGAGAGTCTTTGAATGAAAAGAAGAGCTTGAAAGAACAAAACAAGTTTTCTAAGAAGAAAACGAGAATTTTTAAGTAAAAGAAAATTTTAGAATTAAAAGATAAGATTTAAAAAAGAAAATCAATGTTTTTAGTCTAAAATGAGACTTTTTAGAAGAAGTAGTCAAAAGAGAAGGAGTGATACAAGAAGAAAGTGATAGCTTCTTGTACAAAAGGTATAGTTCTTAGAAGGCACTTGAGAGTTACTAAAAAGAGGAGTGTTTTTTAGAAAAAAGTCATAGTTTTAGAAAAAAAAATTGCTAAAATCAGAGACTTAAGATGAAAATGTGAGTGATTAACAAATAAAGAAGGGTTTCTAATAAAAAATGGGGAATTTAAAAATAAATTAAAAAAAACTACAGCCTTAAGAAGTATAAGAGAGCTTCTCTAAATAAAAAGAGAGTATTAAGAAGAAAGTTTTCAAGAAGAAACGGAGAACGTTTAAAAAAAATAGAGTATTTTAGAAGTTTAAGAAGAAAACGAGAAATTATAGTAGAAAGTGAGTTTTTAGAAGAAAATGAGATTGTTCATATTCCAAAGAAAAACGAGAGTTTTTAGGAAGAAAGAAGAATTTTGAAAATAAAAAACAGTTTCATGAAGAAAGGAAGAGTATTAAGAAACAAATGAAGAATTTTTAAGAATCGATTAAGAGATTTTCATAAGAAAAGGAGAGACTTAAGATGAAAATGTGAGTGATTAACAAACAAAGAAGGGTTTCTAATAAGAAATGGGGAATTTAAAAATAAATTAAAAAAACTACAGCCTTAAGAAGTATAAGAGAGCTTCTCTAAATGAAAAGAGAGTATTAAGAAGAAAGTTTTCAAGAAGAAACGGAAAGCGTTTAGAAGAAAATGGGAGTTATTCATATTCCAAAGAAAAATGAGAGTTTTTAAGAAGAAAGGAGAATTTTGAAAATAAAAAACAGTTTCATGAAGAAAGGAAGAGTATTAAGAAACAAATGAAGAATTTTTAAGAATCGATTGAGAGTTTTTCATAAGAAAAGAAGAGACTTTAAGAAGACAAACAAAGTTTTAGAAAAATGAAAACGAAAGTTTTGAAGAAGAAAGTAATTCAAAGAAAATAGAAGTTTTAAGAAGCATAGGAATAATTTCTTAAAAGGACGAAGTTCCAAGGAAAAAGCTAAAAGTATTAAGCAGGACATGCCTGGATGAGAAAACATTCAAAATCATGATTGGTGACAGGTTCAAATCCAATGTTTTTTTTTTTACTTTTTTGAGGTCCGGATGTTTCTCATCCAAAATCATGATTGGTGACTGGTTCAAATCCAATGTTTTTTTTCCCTTTTTGGAGGTCCGGATGTGTCCACGCGTCGCACCTGACTAGTCCTCCGGGGTGTGTGAAAACCCCTTTATCCGCACATAACGGATAAGTCGATGGGACCTTACTCTATACATATTCCCATGGGAAGTGGCCCTTCATTGGGGCTCTCATGGTTTGAACCCAAGACCTCCCTCTAGAGATCTTGCTCCCAAACCAATTGGGATAACCCCTTCGGGTTGGTTCAAATCCAATATTCAATTGGATCCAAGTCATATCAGCCAAGTCAACTAAAACTCCATTGATTTTTATAACAATGCCTACTACAGTGTCTGCAAAATTGCACATTACCCCTTACACCTCCCATGAGAGGCAATTTCTAAATGCATTAGGGAATCTTAGAACCCCCTATAAATACTCGCTGAATGGCATTTGAGGAGCTTCCTTTCCATTCTAGATGTAGAAAAGGAACCGGGAAAAAAAGGCAAAAAGAATGGAAGAAAGGGAGCCTTAGATTATAAGCCACCATTGATCTCAATCCGTGGCCGACATGACAACTCTAATGGATAATGAAACACCATTCACCGCCTCAATCCATGTTTTTAACAACCTATCCTCCAGTACTTTCTACTTGTAGTCTTTTGACTCTTCATACCGGAGTATCCTTATTTATTGCTTGTGCACAACTTTTTAAGATCATGGTTTGCAACACAATAGCATTTCATAAAGCAAAACTAATCAACAAAATAAAACCTCATTCATGGTGATCTTGTTATCTGAAGCATCAAGGAGAAGGATCTCCTCACTTTTCTAGGTTCAAGAATAAGGATCTTCTCACTTGTCTAGGTTCAAGGAGAAGGAACATTAAGACCCAGGCACAAAATGGGGTAAGCAAGGTGCAAAAGGGGCATGGATCCTAGGTGAGGACCTAGTTGCAACTAAGACACTCCTTCAACTACTATGTTTGTTATTGCTAAAGCAAAATAAACACAAAGATACAGCATGTCACCAATAAACCTGAAAACAAGTGCAATATTCATGCCAACCATTTAGAACAAATTTGGGCTCATTTCAAGGTACCAAATGTTTCATATCATGACAATAAAAAGGGTACGTACAAGAAATAAATTCACACATATGTTTGTTATTGCTAAAGCAAAGTAAACACAAAGATACAGCATGTCACAAATAAACCTAAACCTGAAAACAAGTGCAATATTCATGCTAACCATTTAGAACAAATTTGGGCTCATTTCAAGGTACCAAATGTTTCATATCATGACAAGAAAAAGGCTACGTACAAGAAATAAATTCAACGTACGCTGAAAAATCAGCTAAGTCTGATGCAGCACGTAGAGCATTGGTACCAAGGCATAAACTCCAAACAGCACCCTTATGCCCTTCAAATGTAACAATCCAGTCAAAATGCAGCAAACCTTCAAGAATTCAAGATTCTAGGTGGACAGCTAAAATGCAGCAAACCTTTATGTCACAATTTGATCATATGCTGAAATTCTATATATTTGAATTTTAAAATTTGAGAAGTTCTCACTTTTCAAAAAAAAATTGAGAGGTTCTCACTTATAAATGGTACATGACATTTCTTCACTTTAATGCCTCAAGGTAGTGTTCGACTTGATGTCATTTCCAAACTGATTAGTCAGCCATTTTTATAGTTTGTACGCCTTAAAATGACATCGATTAAAACAACCCTTCAATATTGGACATTGACATGTTTAATTTGGACTATTTCTTCTTCACTATCCATTAGTTCATCATAAATCAAATGATAATACATCTAATTACATGGTTAGAGTCACATAGTCAATAAATAACCTCTCAAAAATGGACCCAAACTGATATATTGGCAATTATTTATCCATGCATGCAGCAAATGGATTTACAGTTTTAATTTTGGCAGACGAAAAGAGTAATCAAATGAAGGGAAGAGCATGTACCTTTGCTGGCGCTGATGAGAAAGAATCCATTGGGCGTAATAGGACTGTAAAACAGATCTACAACGGGTCGCGAATGCCCGTGGCACACGGGAGACGGCCACCTTTCTCTTATCCATTGATCCCAGAAAAAAAAATTAACCCTGGATTCAAATGTTTCAACACAAACAAAAAAAAAAACGCTACCAATCTTTCACGTACCAAGATTCAAGAATTAGAAGAAAAAAAAGTCAGAAAAAAAAAAAAAAACAAGATCCTTTAATACCAAACAATACAGAGCTTCTAAGATTTTGTAGAGATCAAATGGAAGAGGGGGGAAAAGCAAGTGACCGAAGAATGAGGAGAGAATTCAAGAACCTAAAACCTTAATTCTAATAGAACAGATCTAGAACGAAACCCTAGACAGGGCCGTCCAGACCAGCCCCCCTAAAAAACCGATTAACAATATCCCTCCGAAAAAGAAATCACTCGAATTAGGGCCTCACTGCAGGCCCCATGTAAAAAGGCCCCAAATTTTTTATACCCCATACGGCTGGTTGGAAGGATTGCATTAGGAAAAAGGGAGCGTAGGCGAGATTGAGGGGAGAGAGTAGGGAAAAATTGAAAAGGAGCTTTCAGAGATTTGGGGAAGAAAATCGGATAAGAAATTTAGGGTTTTAGTTCCCACAGTGAGCAGATATAGGGAGGAGAGATTGGGGAAGCGGAGGAAGGAAGGAGAAGAAAAAGGAGAAAGATAAGATAGAAGACGGTAGTTCTCTCTCTTTCGTCCGTGCGTGCATGACGGAAGAGTGGGCCCAGTCGGATATATAAAAATTTATGACTCACGAACTTGGAGCCTTTGAAACAATTGAAACCCACGTCAAAATCTAATTATGCGATTCAAAATATAAATGTGTCAAAGATTCAAAATCACATAATTAAATTTGAAATGACGGTCGAAACATTAAAATTCTCTTTTTTTAAATATTGGTTTTTTATTTTCTCTAAATTAAAAAAATAAAATAATTGTACTTTTATAAAAAAAAATCTGAAAATTTAGATATCGGTCTCAATATTATAGCCAATATACACCAGATATGAACTGATGTATTGCCTGAGCATACATTGATATTTAATTATTTTTTTTATAATCACCGATGTTTATTCATATCTAGATATGAATTGAGGTATTGCATGAGCCCACATTGATATTCAATTATTTTTTTATAATCACTGATGTTTGTTTATTCATATCGGCGACGTTTATTCATATTGACGATATCAATTAATGTATATTAAGTTTTATTATCAATTAATAATCCAAGCCATAGCTTTCAATTGTGATAATATAGACTATTGATTTTTAAAATTTTTAAAATCAATTAATAATATAATTAGATGGAAGTAAAACATCATACATAACTACTCATATGTCATATATAACTATGCAAATAATCTATTTGATAGCATATCTCTTCATAGAAAATCTCAACGAAGTTAACAAATTCACAAAACATTTTTTATGAGTTCCTTTATAGTATTTATGATGAGTTTTTTCATTTAAAATATATTATCTCATCTTTGCTAAATCGGAATGTGTGTGCGAGACCTATCAAAAATTTGAATTTTTACTCATTAAATAGGCTTAAACAACCTTTTGACCAATAAAATCCATTTATTAATAATAATAAAAAATTCATTTGAACTTTTAAAAATAATGACAATACATGTAACAGTTGCTCTTGTCGAAAGAAGCTTTTCAAAATTAAAATTAATAAAATTTTACATATGATCAACAATGTCATAAAAAAAATTAAGTGAATTAGCCATATTATCAATTAAAAATTATATATTAGCAAAACTTGAATACAAAATGTTAATTATTAATTTTACATCTCAATAAATTAAAAAAAAACAAGAAAAATAATTTTTAAATATTCTTTATTATATAATTAAAATTTTAATTGAATATTATTTATAATAATATCTTAAATATCAAGAATGCCGATTTAAAACTTTTGCCTGAGCCCCATCTTACATTGAGACAGCCCTGACCCTAGATCGAAAGTGTTGGAAAATCGTTTATGCAGAAAGAGATTTACCGGAAACAAAAAGGAGGAAAATGGGACGTTTTAGACGCAGGAGAAAAATGATGAAAGGAAGAGCACGTACCCTTGCTGGTACTGATGAGAAAGAAGCCATCGGCGATGAGAAAGAAACCATCGGACTGTAAAACAGATCTACAATGGATCGCGAATCCCCACGCACACGAGAGGGACGACCACCTTTTCTCTTATCCATTGATTCCAAAATACCCAGAAAAAAAAAAACCTTGGATTCAAATGTTAACACAAAAAGAAAAGACACGCTGCCAATCTCTCACGAACTAGATTCAAGAATCAGAAAAAAAAAAGAAAAAAGAAAAAATAAGGTCGTTTAATACCAAACAATACAGAGCTTCTGAGATTTTGTAGAGATCAAATGGAAGAGAGGAAAAAACAAGTGATCGAAGAATGAGAAGAGAGAATTAAGAACCCAAAACCCTAATCCTAATAAAACAGATCTAAACGAAATCCTATATCAAAAGTGTTGGAGAATCGTTCGAGTAGAAAAAAATTTACAAGAAACAAAAAGAAGGAAAATGGAACGCGTTTTAGACGTAGGAGAAAATGAGAGGGGAAGGAGAAACTGTTGTCCTTATCATACGGTCACTTGTCTAGTTGTCCCCTTCAGTTGTCCAGTTGTCCTCTTCACTGATCCAGTTGTCATCTTATCGTCCAAGTAAACGGACCTGCTCATAACGTTCAATTAAGGATAAGTACGGCTACACGTAAAATTGAAGTTACACATTGCATACATTAGAACTAATTAATTATATTCTAGTCACCCTTGGCCTTTGAAATTTTAATGAATAATCACATGTTTGAAGGTTTATTTTTCAAGCTTAAGTTAAATAAATAATTCAAAAGTTCCATTAGACTTTCTTAACCTATTTAATTATCTATGTATATTTTTTTTTTCCAAATGACTCAAAAACTTCAACTTCAAATATATGTATCCACGAGCATTCGATAACCGAAGGACTCAAACGTGAAATTCCTAGTTCTTCAACCAATATATGTGTATATATACTCAGTCTATTTTTTTATCAAATGCAATAAAAACAAACTATTCATATTGAAAATAGAATTGAGGAATTATAATTTGATCTTATTTTAATTTAAAATATTTAATTTCCAACCACTTAATTTTAATGGTCAAAGTAAAACAGGTATTAATTATAGTAATGATTTTTTAAATATGCCAAGTAATTTTAATTGTTAAGACCAAATAGTTAAAATTTGATTCATTTATAGTTAATTGTGTCTATTTTCAATTTAAATGATTAAACTTTTGATATTTCAAATTAGAATAAAAAGTAGATTAGGATAGAATCTAAGAATGCCCATTGTAACTTTTGAGCCTTTTTTTAAAGTTTGTCAACTCTGCCATTGAACTGAATAGTATCGTGATTTTCAAATCGTAGTCAAAATGATTTTTTTAAAAAAATAAAAGTCTCTATAAAATGACTAGAATACAGGCATAAATTTTTAGCTCATCACCAAAATTTTAAACATAGATCCAATTTTTTGTATGAAATATGTTAAATAATAAGATTTGGTGTATTTAAAAATTCTACGGAAATTTTAAGATTGTAAAGTCTGCATTGAAAGTCTTTTGATTAAGACCCTCATACAAATATTATTAGAAATTACCTCTTTTAACGACGTTTACTCCTACTTTAATTAGAAAACCACCCACTTAATAATTGAATAACCTATATAAATTATGAAAATAGACAGTTTTAGTTAAATTTTACAAATTTCAAATCTTATCAGAAAATACTATTTTTTTTAAATAAACCTTTTCATTTTTTGGGTCTGAGCCCAAGTGATGAATGGGCATGGGCCCTGGCCCGGGCACTATGACACTGTGCATACGTGGCTGGAAAGAGATATTTCCATTGACCTTAAAACCATTGAATTGTTCTATTTATTGACCTATATTCTGTACCCCAACTTGGTAGAATTATGCATGAGAAAGTCTCAGCAGTCTTTTTTTCTTCTGTTTTTTTCCTGGCAATTCAAGTGCCCCATAAGTGTTTATTGTGGGACTCCGAGAATTTATTTTAGAATTTAGTAGTGATGGCTTAATCATCTTTGGGCAAAATGAAGAAAAACAGCATATTTTAGAAAAATGAGACAGTCTCATATAAATTACTGTCACTGTGCTGCTTTTTTTTTTTCTAGCAGAAAAATTACCGTCACTGTCCTAAAAAAATGGATGGATAAGAAAGCGCACTTTCCTCCCCAGCCCAATGAAGTGAAATTTTTTGTGTGAAGACATGCAAGAGAGAAGTGATTTCTTCCATTCTTCATTTTCACCTGAAACAACAGTAAAGTCATGTGGGGCTTTGTTTTCTCCTAAAGAAAGTGAAGCCAAACAGGTAAAAGCAGCTTCCTCATGGGTAAAGCTGCGTGAAATGTATACTTCAAATTTCATGTAATCACCTTAGTTATGTGATATAAAACTCACTCGTCCATACACAGAAGGTATGGTGAGATTCCCACTTTTCAACTTTCTCTAATCCAACCAGACCCTAAAGTCCCTAAAAGTGACACAAGATTGAGTCTCAGCTAGCCTGACACAGGTGCCATCCTTTTTCGCCCAAGTACATATTCAAATACAAATAAACTCATCAATAGTACTAGCATCATCGTTTTGGCCCATTTTAGTCATGTATAATATTAAAAAATAATAAATAAATAAAAGAACAAGAAGAATAAGAAGATAATAGAGAATTGACCCCGGATAACCTTAATTACAGTTTCCTACAACAAACTAGGTTATGAATTCCAGACATTAAACTTGTGAATAGAGGTGAATATAATTTTTTTTTTCTTTTGTAACCAAGGTATTCAGGCGTCTCACTGGAGAGGTGAATATTATTGGACAAGATTGGAGGAAGGAGAACACTAACATATAGACAACAAGCATGAGACTTGGCAGACTATGCTTTTTTCTCTTCAGCAGCATAGAGTGCTTTGATTTCTTCAACATCATCATAGCTGCCCAGGAAGATAGGAGATCGCTGATGAATCTTTGTCGGAACCAGGTCAAGTGCCTGCAAGAAAAAAAAAGCTTGCAATCAGTTTGCATCCATTATAAGCCAAACTCATAGAGGGTAAACTACAAAAGATCAAAAAGATGAACAGCCATGTCATTTGATCATTACCCTTTCCTTGCCTGTGAAGGCTTGACCTCCTGCTTGCTCCATCAAGAATGACATTGGGAAGACTTCATAGAGAACACTGTAGCATACATTATAACAACAGTTTTAGTAACATTATGAATTGCTTATGATTAGACATGTCACTAAAGGGAAATTTGATCCTCCAACATACCGCAGTTTTCCATTTGGACTCTTTTTATCTGCAGGGTACAAAAAGATTCCCCCGTAGAGCAACGTTCGGTGAACATCAGCTACCATGCTGCAGACAGTAGTTGCAGACAATTAGCGACTAGACATCAAGTTGCAGGGGGGAGAAATAAAAGGTGACTGAACCACTGAGAAGGTTTTTAGGCATTTAGAAATATGATGAGGGAGGAAGGTGGGTCTCCACCCAAGATTACACAAATTCGAGAGGAAAGGACAATGAGTAAATGACTCAGCACAGGGCCAATCTTTTTTCTTCAAACACTGCATTATCACTAAGGTGGAGATCTAATCGAGATTCCAAAGTAATAAACCTTCACAAATATTTTTGATTTATGTGCGGCAAATCCCTTGTTTGTCTTATAGCCAGATTTAAAGAGTGCCAATGCTTAGCTAAAAGCCTTTAAATGTATAGAACAAACCCTCAGCACACCTTCGATCTTTGCTCAAATAGGCTGTCCATTGGTGTGCTCTGAAGACACTTCTTTGCTGTCTGTTCTTCTATTTATACGACTTTTTGTGTCATGCTCAATGCATGTTTCGGGTATTTATGTATATGTCATATAAGCTTTAATTGGCTTCTCCATTCATGAAGCTTCTAATTAGCCTTCATGCCCTTAAAACACCATCTAAATGAAAAGGATAAAGAGGAGAAAAATACCTTCCAATGTATCTCAAAGACTTTGGAGCAGAACCATCTTTAGGAAACTTGCATGTCTCCACATACCTGTAAGCTGAAGAGCAATGAGAAATTGTGTCTTAAATAGTTAGAGCAAATGAAAAAAAAAACAGTAAATTCAGATGTTCATACTTTGCAGTTGGTTCATCCCAGTTCTTGGCATTTCCTTCATTCACTGAGTATATTTTTCCTTTCTTTGGAATCTACATGATAGGAACATTTCCAATAGTAAAAAGAACGTGCAGAATTACTTTAGTCTATTAACACAGACAATACCTATAAAGCTTTATACACAACATCTACTCGCAAAAAGACAACTGAAATGGAAATCCATTTGCCCGGAAAATTTCTGTTCTTGTTGCTACAACAATCAAATGCCACACTCACCTTTATGTCTGGATGGGTAAGTATAAATTCTCCAAGTGATGGATCAAGAGTGAAACCATTGACACCGCTTCCAGTACTCAGCACCAACTGCAAAATAGAACTTCAGCAATGATGGTTTCATTCGATACAATGCAGAAACAGCCATTAAATTGCAGGTAAATCATAGATGAAAATGGAAAGAGAGGAAGACACAATGCATCCAGGCAACCCCACTGCTCATAGAGTTTGCAACATTTAAAACTTACAATTTAGATGAGAGATGCAGATTTCATATAGTTCAAGCCACCATAAAGCACTGAAGAACAAATGAAAAGAAGAAGGTAGAAAAGGAACGAGAAGCTTACTGTGCAAGAGCTTCCATACATGCAATAGCCAGCTGCAAGCATATTCTGCCCAGGTTGCAATACATCATCTAAAGTTGGTTCTTTTGTATCTTTCATCATATAAATCCCAAAAATCTGGAGGGGAAAGGCATGTACAACAGTCATTACTCAGAAGAAATAAGTTTTTTTTTTTTCTTTTAATAAAACAGAACAAATGTAGATAGTCACCTCAATTACAAATGATTGGCATCACTCAGATCTGTTTTTTTCTATTTCATATTCCTTATGAACTTGTCAATGAAGCCATTTAAATGAGATGAAAATAATCAACAAAAGATAGAATGAACAATCAAGGGCATCATGGTTGCTTAAGCGTTCGGATAAAGGACATACAGTTCCAATGGAAACACCGCAGTCGATGTTAGAGGAGCCATCCAATGGATCAAAAACAACACAATACCTGCATGTTAAAAAGAATCCATGGCGAATATTAATAGTTGCGAGATTTTTAAGAATTTAGGAGTGTTTATGTGAATGAACATCAGAAGCTATAGGTGAACACCTTCCGCGCTTCGACGGCTCCACAAATATAGCCTCCTCATCCTCCTCCGAAACAAGAATACACTATAAAAAAAGTGATTTAAAACCCTAATCATGACATATTTTTTTAAAGGCACATTAAAAGAAAATACTAATGCTACTTACTGTTCGGCCACTGCTTACTAAAGCTTTGACAAAAACTTCATTTGAAAGCACATCTAGTTTCTTCTGTTCTTCACCCTGTACTTGAAACAAGCCAGGCAGCATTTATAGTTAGAAAATTCCACAAGAAAATCATAATTGAGACTCTCAAAAGGATCTGTTGTAGCCTAAGTGAACAATAATATATAACACGACCTGCTCAGGAAAATCTAAAAATCTGAATTTCCAATTTTTCTTCTTGTTAGAAAATTCCACAAGAAAATCATAATTGAGACTCTCAAAAGGATCTGTTGTAGCCTAAGTGAACAATAATTCATAACACAACCTGCTCAGGAAAATCTAAAAATATGAATTTCCAATTTTTCTTGTTGTTAGAAAATTCCACAAGAAAATCATAATTGAGACTCTCAAAAGGATGTGTTGTAGCCTAAGTGAACAATAATTCATAACACAACCTGCTCAGGAAAATCTAAAAATCTGAATTTCCAATTTTTCTTGTTGTTAGAAAATTCCACAAGAAAATCATAATTGAGACTCTCAAAAGGATCTGTTGTAGCCTAAGTGAACAATAATTCATAACACAACCTGCTCAGGAAAATCTAAAAATCTGAATTTCCAATTTTTCTTGTTGTTGCACTGAGGGATAGACCAGAATAAAGAAGATGAGGCAGTAACATAATTAGCAAATAAACATAATTATCATAATAATAATAATAGAAAAGAGATTAATAACAGGGCATTAGCATAATATAAACAAGGAACTGACCTGAACATTGGTTTCTCCGGCAAGCCCAAGGAGTTTTGCGAGCCCAGCCTATTCAGTGAGTGGTAGTACACATATAAGCCCAACCATGAAAATGCAAAAAAATGGCAAAGATTATTCAGAAAATAAAACAGATCTACCCAATCAACTATCATTATTAACCTCACCCATTTATTAAAAATTTAAATTACGTCTATATATTCATCTATTTTTAGATTTTTTAAAAGTAATTGACCAAAATCAAATAAAGAGTACTTAATAAAAGTTCTATAAAGTTAATCACACTTTACTACTCATTTTATTCAATGGTAATTTTAACAGTTTAACCATCTTTGATGAGTGACATATGTATATGAACATATGTGTAAAAAATGATAAATAATTTTAAATTTTCATACATATTATTATGCTTATAATTAAAATGCCATTATTGGATATTTTTCATTTATAATCTCTCTCATCCGATCACCAAGGAATCACGTGCGAAAGGTGTATCAAGCACTTTAATGGGCGGGCCCTACTTAAAAAAAAAAAAAGAGGTCACATGCAAAATCGTCTGGGTAGAGAGAGAAATGTGAAGCGAACCTTGTTAACGGCCGCGCAGACGAACTTGCAGCCGAGAACGATGTTGCTCAGGAGAATGGTGAAATCTCCCCTCGATTCTGGATACTTCGACTGCTCGTTCAGCACGTAACGAGTTATCGTCATCAGATCCGTCCGATGAGCGTCCGCCGCGTGATCCATCTTTTCCGTCTTCCACCACCGCAAAAACCAATTCCAACGACAGTACTTCCCCCTCTCTCTCTCTCTCTCTCTCTCTCTCTCTCTCTCTTTCTCTCTCTCTCCTTACCTTTTCTAATCTCTAATCTCACCCATCCATCTATCCATCTATATAAAAAAATAGTATAAGGAATATGGAAAAGGAAACGAGAAGTGAAGAAGAAGAGTTTTCTCTGTCAGCATATCATGAGATTGCTACGAAAAAGAACATTAAAAAGGAAGGATAGGATAGGGCTATCTGATGTCAATGGAAGGTTGGAGGGACACGTGTCTGTTCCGCCGTGAACGCCAGCACTCGTGGTGGCCGTGAAGATAACGTCTTCCTGCCTCCAAAGCCAAATTTTGTCGTCTGGTCTTCAAATGGCAACGAATTTCCGGAAATCGGACCAATGACTTTTCGGTTGTTTGATAAATTCGTGAACGAGTCCAAACGGGGTCTATCCCACCTTCTTTACTCGGGTCGGGTTCTTGGCCCCGCCGCCAACCCTACCCAACTGAAAATTGACGTAAACCTCTGCAAGGGTAGAAGTTTTGATCCGGCTCAGAAATATTTCTTTGTCATAATTACAATTTACAAATATGACATCTCCAAAATAATCGATAGAATAATTGAATATAATTATTAACATAATTTGATAAAAATAAAAAGGCCTAACACGGGCATTTTTTGTCACCAGACACGGGATGATGTGAATTTTTTGTTTTACCCTTCGTTGGTCCGTACGGAAATATTTCAAAATACAAACACCAGGAATCGGTGAACCACTAATTAGTTTCAGGTGTACCGATACTTAAATGTATTGCACACTCGTGGTTTGGTGTACCGATCTTAAATGAGTCAAAATTTGTCCGTTCGTACACAGAGCGGTGTACCTCTATTGATACAATCAGTGAACCGGTACTAGTCTTTCGTGACATCGGTGTATCCAAAATCGTGTTTCATGTAATTAATTTCAGGCTTACCAAAAATTACAGAGGTATACCGCTAATTTCGAGCTTTATAACTAAATGGTAGGTTATTTTATTTTATTTTAACTTTACTCTTTTTCATCCAGCACTACACTCTCGATTTCCCCTTTTCATCTTCTTCTCTGGCGACCTAAACCGCTCTTCTCCTCTCCATCTGACTTCCAAGGTTCAACTTCTTCCACAATTTCTCCAGCTAATCTCATCTATTTCTTTCTCTCCACTCTCGAATCGCGGCACTCTCTTCTCCCTATTATTCCGACTTAGAAGCCCTCCGCTCTCTCACTAGTATCGGTTCACTGATTGTGTCCATAGAGGTACACTGCTCTATGTACATACGGACAAATTTCAGCTCACTTAAGATCGTGCACCAAACCACGAGTGTGCTATATATTTAAGTATCGGTACACCTGTAATTAATGAGCGGTTTATCGATTTCTAGTATTCGTATTTTTAAATCTTTTTGTACGGACCAGTGAAGGGTAAAACGGAAAATTCATATTATCCCATGTCTGCTGACAAAAAATGCCCGTATTAAGATGGGCGGCCAAAATAAAATTAAAATTCAATTAATGAGTATATTGCGGTTTTCTGTACATAAATTAAAAAAAAAAATAGTAATGAAAAAATATTTGTTCCCTGAATATTCGTGGTGACAGCAACGGATAATTGAGATTAAAATGCGAGCCCAACAAGAATATTGAAATTTGATTTGAATGGCGAATTTCCCAACAAGAATTTATTCTGTGACAGTTCTTACCCCACAATTTGGGATATACTATTAATCGGGTTGGGTCCGATGTGATGAAAAAATGGCTATTGCTATAGATGTTCACCGGTCAAATTTAAATTGAAGATTAATGTATTACGCTCATTGATTAATTATCGATAAGACGTTTTCCAATTATACCGAACTTTCAAATTAAATAGCCTTTCCTACTCACCGTGACAGTACATGTACGTTACAGGAACTCAATGGATCCCCACCACCCATCATGGTGGGCCTCATGAGATGGTCCCCACTCCCTGACAATATAAAATAGATATTTATAATAGTAAATAATAATTTCCCTATTTATGGCCTATAACATAATATATTGTTAATTAAAAAATTACCAAAAATATACCATATTGAAAATTATCAAAGGATGAAAAATGAGATTTCCTGTGAACCATCTCAAGGATTACTTCACGTCCAATCAGACACTTTTAAGTTTTATTATTTACACTCATTCTTAAAATGGTAAAAATTTAGAAATATTTGATTGTGTAAAGATAAAATTCTCTTTAGTTTTTATTATTTTAATAGAAAATATCTGTAAGTAAAAAATGTGAAGTGTCTCTGTCGACAACCTTAGTTTGTCTCTAGTCTCTACTTCATTTGAGTAAGTGTGAGATTATTTTAGAATGTTTTAAATTGATAAAGTTTTTAGAAGTAAAGAAATTCCTAATTTTTAGTGGCACTCTTATTTTTAAATCGATTCTTTACAAATATATTTACTTAGCATGGGAGCTTACGTTGAGTATCCTTCGATTGTTTCTAGGTTTGGTTGACGTGCTATTAGTTAAAATTTTTGAAGGTACATATCGTAAATGAACAACATACACCGATCCTCACAAGCAGAAGTAAAAAATTCAGCCTTGCTGTTTTAATTTTTTTAGTGGTAGGGCCCAGAATATTTTTTAAGTGGGTATCATTTTTAAAACTTTGGCTGGAACTGAAATTTTGGTATGAATTTGACATGCTAATAAGGTATAAAATGTTATTTTTTTTGTATGAATTTGGTATGAATTTTTTTGTAAATCGATTTGACAATATCGGCTTAAATTTGAGCTGAAAATTCGGCTGAAATTTTGGTATGAATTGTTAATACTAAAATGGTATGAATTTAAAGCAAAAATTAGGTATGAATTTGGCATGCATATATGTTATAAAAGGTTAATTTTTTGTTTTATTTGGTATGAATTTTTGTCTCAAATCTAAAACAAAAAAGTTTGGTATGAGGTTTTGTCTAAAACTTAAAGCAAAAATTTTGGTATGAAAGGTTCATTTATTGTTTGAATTTTTGTCTGAAATCTAAACCAAAAATTTTGGTATGAATTTGACATGTTTATACAGTATAAAAGGTTCATTTTTTCAATGTTCACAACAAAAGTGTGAAGCAATTTTCATCAAATAACTACAATTTTTGTGGTTGTTGGGGATTCTTCATATTTTCTAAAATATTTAAAATTTTCAATTTTGTAACGTTAAAATCACATTTGAATACCGTAATACCTGTAAAATAATAATACAATACATATCCATGAAACCCATTATATTCCTAATTTTGTGTAAATTTTCTGAATTAAACATATCAGTCTATTGCAGTCGATATGTAAATGCACGACGATAAAGACTTAACCGCGCAACGATTTTTTTTTCCTGAGATTTAGAACCGATTCTTTCTTCCCAACACAAAGAGAGCACCTTCGAAGAAAAGAACAATTGAAACTTGAAAGAATAGTGGTTTGCATTAAATCACTAATCATTAAAGGAGATGAACAAATTAATCTCTTGACATGCATCACAGGCCAGAGAGGTTTCCCATAAATCAAGTATTGCTTCCAATGAGTCGATAGATGAATTAAGAATAATCACAACCCTACATCCAATTTGGCAGTGTGGAAACACCTTGAAGTAAGCTGGGCTAAACTGGATTCGAGCTACTGGAGGGGTTCTTTAATAGGAGTTGATGGTTTAGTTGTCGGAGCTTATTGTTACAAGACTAGGCAAGCGAGTAAGCTTTCAATCAATTAGGTCACTTTTACAACCAAAATGATACAGATCATACCAAATCATACATATTTTCTTTTTAATATGTGAAAAACCTTCGACCCCACTTTATAATGATTATAGGTAAAACCTCTAATACATGACACCACCCACGAGCACCATATATCAAGTTAGGCATTCTAAGAGTTTGAAGTCAATATCTTCCACACAAAATGAGAATATCCAATCAGTCAAACACATAAAGCGATGGATAATACTTCAATATTTTGTAAGCACTCACGCTCTAAAACACTTAAAACTGTCCAACAAGCTTTAAAACTTATGGAGTTGAACTCTTTTCCAAGTTCACCTCTCTAATTTGACTCCTCTCTTAAGCCCTCCTTGGAGGGTTGTTTTTGTAAATGAGACATCCACCTCCTTTTAAAGGCCTAAAACGTGAATAATTAAGAATTGCTAAGCGGCATCAATCCAATAACCATAACTCTTTTTCCTAAAAAATATCTTATACTCACTCTGTTTCAATTTAGTTGTCTGATATAGATTTTGGAATTGTCTCAAAATAGTTGTTCTATTTATATTGGATTAGCATAAAAAGTGTTGAAATGAATGAGAATCACTTCTCAATTTAATGGTGGTTTAAAGTCAAATTCAAGTTTCTTAAAAATATAAAATTTTAAAATAACACAACTAGAATGAGATGAAGGAAGTATATTTTTACACTTAGACTACTCTAGAATATTTCACACAACTCTACAAGACTCCATAAACTTTTACAACATTCTATACAATTATTATTAAAAATTAATACCACTTAAAATTAAGGGTTTTGATATCTGAGGGATGCAAAGGTAACATAAAGAGAAAATGAAGGGGGTCAAATCATATTAAATGTGTAAGTATACAATATTACAAGTTTTTTAATTGAGTTAAAAGTAAATGTTAACTATTCGATTCAAGTGCATTGAAATTAAAATTAATGTAGTTTTTATATTGATAAATCTAATTTTAATGACTAAAAATATTTTTAAATCTTAAGTTTTAATTTTAAAGTGCTTCTTAAGTCTTTAATACAATGGGGCTCATTAACCCACAACATATTTATTAAAATATATAAATTGTTTATCACTTTACTAAAATAATAAGATTTTATTACTTTAGCATTGTTCTTAATTTAGGCACCTGTGTTCTTTAAAACAATGGACACCAAGTTGCAGATATTGAGATATCTCGTAATTGTTTTTCAGTATCTCATAATTTTCTTTTAAAAAATAGTTTTCTTTAATATATGCTGAGTCATTGCTCGTGTTAAAAAAAAATCACTCAGATAAAATTTCTTACTAAAAAATTTGTTTTTAACTATCATAGTTTTTTTCCACGAACGAGAAATTCTGAGTCCCTGAAGAAACTTTTCTAATTTGAGTAAATCGTACAGTTGGACCCTCGAATTTGCGTAAAGGCGTCTGCGTAGGAACCGTCTGATTTCGATTTCGTTTCCTCTCTTCTCCCAAATTCAAATCCCAATCACAACGCCATCGTCGCTGCTTTCATCTTGCTTTTCATTTTCTGGTATGTATATGTTTTCTATTCTAATGTCTTCCTTAATCATCTCTCTCTCTCTCTCTCTCTCTGCAACTTCGATCTAAGACAATTTGCTAGATTTGATAGTCTATTTTGTGGAAACAATATTTCTCCATTAGATCTCGTGATTGGTGTGGGATTACAGTGATCCTAGACCATTGAAGAAATGGACTACTTTGTTTCCAGAAATTTTATTTCTTTTTTCTTTTCATCATTTCGAGCTCATCGTTTGGTGATCCGCACCATTGAGCGGATAGGCAATCTCGTATTTTACCTAAAGAATTCGCGCAAAAAGGTTTTGATCATTGGCTGGGAGTTCAGTGATCTAGGCCATTTACTTGATGGAGGACATCTTTTGTAGAAAATACCTCATTATTTATTACCTATTATTTGAATTGATGACACTACTCGAACCAGCAACCTTATAGTTGCAACAAGAAGAAGCTTTCAACTATTTTATAGGCTCTATTATTGGTGTTGTTTTTGTTGTTGTTATGATCATTGTCGTCATCATCATCATACCTGGAGATGTTTCAGGTTATTAATTAATGATCCATCAAGGCTCAGCTTTGTGGGTGAGTCTATGACCGGATGTGCTACTCTAACTTCCTGTTTGGTAGAGCGAAAACTTTAGGAGGAACTGGAATTTGTGCAATTTAGAAGTCATGAGGAAACCCATGTTTGGTTCAACAAGAATCACACAGTGGGAACTAGCAAAATTTCAATATGATGGCATTAAAATTCACATATGCAAATTCTATTTTTCCACCGAAAAATAAGGCTAATGGTTGAGGCACCCTCTACTTGAAGTGGCAAAAGTAACAATATATGATTATGCAAAGACAAAATTGCTGTTGTATTTTGCCATTTTAGGAAAGGGCTGCTCCTTTCTATACCAAAAAATAAGTGTTCGTTTATTTATAAATTTCAATAGTTTGCAACTCAATGATTTTTTAATCTTTGATATCTATGGGCCCTGAGAAAAGATGAGACTTTCTTACTGCTCAGATTGTGAAGAATTCCTCTGATGTTGTCTTTCTGGGATCTTGCCCCATATACATGTAATTGCTTATAATGCAATGGATGGAGAAGGCATTTCTCCTCGACCCTAGACTTATCTAATCCACCCAACTTTATGACAATTCCCAATAATATTTGACATCTTAGAACTTTTAATATGTTTTCAGCCAAAGTCGATAACACAATTCTTGTCATTGTCAATGAATGGCATCCTTCGCATTACTCTTTTTGCTTTAAAATGTTCCTCTTATTTCCTCTCAAGTAGACAACAACATTGTGGAAGGAACCGTGGTCCTTATTTACTTCTCTCTTAAAAGGGACTCAAGCTTTTGCCCTTGTATGCAATCTCTTGATTCATTTTGAAGAACCCAAGCCATCTCAGATGATTCTGATTCTTTTGATTTGTTGAACACATTATTGGTGAATTATCCACTGATTCATCAACTATGTCACGTAACAAATGAAGAGTAGATTCACTAGTTATGTGGCTCTTTTAGATGCATCTTTAGTTAAGATTTTGTGTGCTGCCTCCAACTAACAAGTGTCTCAACATTGGAGGAGCGATCCTATTCCAAAGAAGAGGCTAAATGCGTATCTCAATGAGCTCTTGCTACATTGCTTGGTAGAAGTATTTGAGGGTGAAATTTGGAATCACACATTGACACTTGCCAATCCCCTTGTCATCATCATTCCCATGAATATAAACATCCTTTTGGAGACTCAGTAGATCATCGTACTCCAATGATTAATGTAGGCAGTTACAAAATATGGGAGTATGGGATGCCATACTACTTTCCCCTATGAAAGTTTGAAACACACAAGCTTCGTTATAAGACTTCGAAAAATTTAATTTCAATGTGCACTTCCCTAACCTAATATCTTCCCAACCTCTATCTGGATCTAACAGTTTATCCCTTTTTCAAGATCAACATGGCTCAATAGTGAAATTAACATCAGCACCTTTTTAATATTCTGTTCCCAGTGATAAAGGTGGAGCCAAGAGGAGCTAAGATGGTTCTGTCCTGCGAGACTCATGAAATGGTACACCTTCAACATGTCCATGCCTCACAAAATTTTAACTTATCTGAAAATATAAAATTTAAATGTTGGTCCCCACTTGGATGTACAACATTATATTGGCCCCTAGAAAATTGTTGTTATTTATTGGTCATCAAAGGAAATATCCTTGGTTTCTCCCTTGGCCCCACCTGCAATGACTAGAGGGAGAATGAGAGGGAGGCACCTTTGAAAATATGATTTTCTATATATTGGTAAATACTCGTTACAAGTTACAATTTCTACACGTGTTTTAATTCTTGAAACGCAATACTAATTAATTTTTAAATGACTAGATTATGATTGGAGCTATTAGTCATATTTGGATGTGGGGATGCCTTAGTGAAGGGCTCACTTAGACCTACGGTTGCTACTTTAATGGAGCAAAGTGGAGCCAACTTGAACAATTTTTTTTTCTTTCAATATGTTGGGGCACCAAAAGCTCCATGAAGGGTTCATGCATTCACCATTTCTTCTCTCTAATGGCTACAATCTTCCCTCTTTCACAATGGATGCTAAACAATATTAAGCTTGTAAGGAAAGTTTTAAATGTTTTATCAATTTAGGTTTTTCAACTACAAGCAGAAACTACTTGTACCTATCCCACATCCTAGGATTACTTTAATTTGTATGCCCTCTTTGCCTTTAAGCTTCTACGAGTCATAATCACCTTCTCGTTGATTGCTTTTCTTTAAAGGTGCGGGGTACATTCCTCTCTCTCTCTCTCTCTCTCTCTCTCTCTCTCTCTCTCTCTCTCTTCAGTGTGCAATGGAATATGCTGCATTAGTTGACCAAGCTGTTTTTTTCTTGCTTTATCTGCCATGGCTTCCCCAGATTTGCACTTTAAGGTAGATGGTCCTCTTGGCTATAGTTTGGAGTATTTTGTGGGAGATGATAGGATTTTTAATAACAAATATGCTTCTTCTGCTATGGTGGTCGTCTGGGCTCAAGATTAATTGCATGTCTTGGGATCTACGCTGAAGGAACTCAGTGGTATTTTTTATACAGACCTGGTCCAGGCTCAGAAGGACCGTCTTAATATTGTTTAAATAACCTTGCATTTCAGTCTTGATTCTTTGTTCCTCTTGTCCTTTTTTGATCCTTTAGGTGCTTTTAGGTCTTTTGTACTGTTCACTCCCTTTGCCTTTTCTTTTTATAAAGTTTAGTTGAAGTAGGAGGGAGGAGTTGGGGCTTGTTTCACACTATCTAAACAAAAAAAAAAGAAGTTGCTTAGCATCTGATGATGAAGAGATCATTTTGAGGGGACTAGGAAAGTGAGGGAATACAGGGTCTGCCACTGTGTTGTAACACCAATGACATTTGTCTTAGTTCATGATCTTCTCACATAGAAGGAAGGTACCACTTTGTGGGCATGACGCATACATAGCTTTAAGGAATGGAATGCTTAATTTGGGTAACAAAGTTGAGAGATGTTTGCTGTGAATGTTGTTGTTTCATTCATTTTATTTTTGGTTACAGGACAGGTAACTGAATGTAGCTATGGAAATAAATCTATAATTGATAAAAATTCTTTATAGAACAGTCATAAATGGCTTGCATTCATGAATGCCATTTTTTCACACACACACCTCTCTCTCTCTCTAACTTTGCCACTCTTTTCCAGGATTTTGGGATGATAAATACTTGCAATATTGAGATGGCAGCTGTTATTGTCTCCTAAGGATCATAGTAGTGAAAAATAACAAGGCAACACAAGCAATAGATAGAGATGTTCTCACTGTTTTATGGGCTTTGGAACTATATTTTCAGTAAGACGGAGTTCCATGTTCTCATTCTTGGAATTGACAAAGCTGGAAAAACTGTAATCTACTTATCTTTTATTTTTTCCATATTTCTTCCATTGGAATTCTTTAATGTTCCTCATACGGTCCTTGAGTACCGCCACCTCTGATAACTAGGGAGGGGGGTTGGGATGTCTTTAAGCTGGCTAGATCTGCACAAGGAAGAGTCCAATCAGAAATTTGTGACCATTGGTTTCATGAGTACAAAGTTTGAAATTTCTTAAACTGTTAGATAAGAAGAAAAATTAAGGTTGTCAAAATCGCACGATTCGCGCGTCGAATTGATAGGTGATGCGACTTGAGTCGCATCATGTATCGAAATGCCTTAAAAACCTGTGATTTTCCGTTGACTTGCAAATTGCACAATTTGAATCGTGCAAATCGCAGTCTCGGACGATTCACATTAACCTTTGTTTTTTCATTTTTTTTTGTTCTTTTTCTTATTTCTTAATCTATTGTTTTGAAAATCTTCTCTTTTTATTCTTCTCTTCGTCTCTAATCCCTTTCTATTTCATTTTTTTTATTCTTTTTCTTATTCCACTATTTTGTTTTTGTTTTTTCTTATTTCTTATTCTACCACTGTCCTGTTTTTGTTGAGAATGCAAAAAAAATGAATGGAAAAACAAAACCACAGACAATCGCTAGTGGGAATGGGATCACCAGTAAATATCTGACAATCAGGCTCCACAGACCTAATATAAGTACCCAACATTATTGTACAACATACTATTATTGGACACCATACAATATAACTATATTGTATACTGTTATACAGTATTACAATATATTGTTATACTGTTATACAATATTTACATAATATTGTATTATTGTGTATTTATATTTAAATATCATATTAATATATTTTTGTTCTTTTTTTTGGATGATTGTTTGCATATTTACATATATATTTTGAGGAATTGAACAAAATGTTATGAATCTTACGATTTTACGATTTATGATTCACGATTCACGGTTCACACCCCTAGATTGATTCACGATATGATACGTTTTTTACCACCTTGAGAAAAATCCAATGGTTTATAGAGGATGGGTGTGAACTTGGGACATTTAGTGACTCTTGAGGCTAAGTGCTTGTGAGTGGTTATATGGATTTATCACAGCTGGCCCCCACAAACATTTCACTTAGATATTGACAAAAGGAAGGCTCTCGATAGACCCTAATGTGGAACCATCCTATGGTTAATCCAAGCTCTTCATAATCACTTACCACCTGGTAATTGCCATGTATCCACTCACCTTCTTCTCATGCATTGTTGGATTCAAGCCAAAACCTGTATATTTAATTTGTCTGTTCTTTACAGAACCATCAAACTTTGATCCCCCAGATCTGTGGCCATGATAAAAAATTGGTGGGTTGAAATTTTGATCATCCCCAATCCTCACAACTTATCCATTTCCCCGCTCCCATTTTTGTCATGGATCTGGTTGGGCTCCACACTTAGGTCTCATTTGTGGAAGGGAGACCCGGTCTGTCTGGATAAATTTACATCTGTGTGCTGGAACAGACACCCATGTATCTATATATAGAAAGAGGGGTCTCATTATGATATTTTCAACTATTCAGACATTGCTGGAGAGATTGAAGACTTTATACTCAAACTTGGAAGGGCTTCCTCCTGATCGAATTGTTCCTACTGTTGGGCTTAACATTGGCCGTGTTGAAGTATCAACCGCCAAACTTGTTTTCTGGGATCTTGGAGGTCAGGTATGTCAACTATTTTACAAAATGTAATATGTTGCATTTCAGTATCTTAAGTTGGGGCTCAAACTAAGAGCTCAAATGGTTAAGATATTTTTCTCCAGCACATTGTTATTCATTTGTGGCACATTCAGGTTGCAAGTTTTCACCTTTCTTTTGTTGTATCATTTCAAATAGCAGCAAACAATCTGCCTTGAAGATGTTAAGTCATTTGGTGAAGACAAGACTTGTCAAATCCAGTACCACAATTGAGGAAACTTGAAAGACAAAAAAAGTAATAAATTAAAAACCATATCATAACATATATGGACAAGGGCCTGTAGCACAGTTTAAAGGTATTGTTGCAACCACAAAGGTCATGGTTCAAATCACAACACATAGAATGTAAGTTTAGTTCAAATTTGATAGTACTGGTAGATTGATCTTACATTCATATGAAGATTGTCCTTTTCCCAGAACATATCTTTAATATATACTACAAAAGAATAAGGAGTTTACTCATGAAAAAGGTGGTTGATGCCCTGTACTTATATAACAAAGTATTCATTTATGAGCCAGCAGAAATGTGTATGCGATGTGCCCTAGACTGGAAGTGTTGGTGCGAATGAGATTGTTTGCAGGTGTAGCTCAGCAGCAGGAAATACCTATACCCTCGTTCACTTTGACAAGAAACAGAAATTTAACCCTTTTTTTTTTTTTAAAATGGCTTGGCATCATGTCTGTTTCACTATCATTAAATGTACCGAGTATGATGTAGACGTTTGAGGCTTGTTTTCAGATTGTTTCATTCGTTTCATATTGGGTTCAGTGGATTTGGTGACCATTCAGAAAAAAAGCTTCTACAGTTCGTTATATGTCAAGCCTTGGCTGTATCAAACTGCATGTTTTCTAGCTGATTATAGTGGTTGGTTAATCCTTCTATAGAAATAAGCAGTTAACACTGTTTTTATTTTTATTGATTTTTTTTTTTTGGAAAAGTAACTTCATTAATCAAGAAAGGAAAGAAAGGGGAGCATGCACATAATGCAAGCAACCCCGCAAAAAGCAAACAAGAACTGTACTGCCTATGAACAATATACTGAAGACAGCCCATTCCACCAAAAACCCCATCAAGCCTTGCATAAACCATCTCTAATTCCTGAAACATGCGATCAACCCTATTTATTTATTGGTAAATATTTCTACTCTGGTATGAGAGGAAGCATTTACTGCCTTTTACTAGACATTGTTCCTCAGAGGTATCCTCTCCTTGAACCAGCAACAGCTTGCAATTGGTCCCCCTTTTTCCATCCAAAGAAGAGATGTGATGCAGATTTGTAGGGCCTAAAAGTTCATAAAAAGATATTTAAAACTGATGCGGGCCCCACATGTAAACGAACACTTATTCCTTTTCTATAACAAGGTTTGATCAGGAAGTAAACTAAGTCAAACTGCATCTGATGTCTATAAAAAGCAGGTAGGACTGGGAAAACTGGGTCTGGCTATGTTAGATAGTAGCAAAAACCTAGTTTTATTAGTTACTGGCCCAGTATGTCACCAGGTTATGTTTACTTCAGTCAGTTCCTAGTCAACCGGCAGTATTTTTGTACTATGACTAACTGCATTGTTATGATTTTTATTGAACATGATATATGTTTAGAGTAAGTTGGATGGCAATATCATAATTTTGTCGGTCTTTGATCATATGTATAAGGTATTTGTACTCACTTGAAATTGGCCCAATGTCTTGCTGGGCCTTTTTGTCTCTTGTATGTTGTTTTTGCCATTAATGGAAGTTATTGTTTTTATTCCCCAAAAAGAAGTTTGCTGACTTGATTTTCATTAGTTAATACATAAATTTCTATTGACAGGCTGGTCTCCGCACAATTTGGGAAAAATATTATGAGGAGGCACATGCTGTAATATACGTGATTGATGCAGCATGTCCATCCCGCTTTGAAGATTCAAAGTCTGCTTTGGGTCGGTAATCTCTTCTTTCAGGGAAATTTGGCTCTGAATATTGCTTTTGCCTAGTTTTGGTTGAGTCACGCCTTTAAAATAAGCATGCCAATTAGAGAAGAAAGTAAGATTGTTATAGTGATGTTGTATTTTCACCTTGAATTTTCTGACCAGAGAAAGTAATTCGGCATGAGGACTTGCAAGGAGCCCCACTTCTGATATTGGCAAACAAGCAGGTCTTACTGTTAAACGCTATTATTGCTTTTTTTCCAAATAAAATGTTCTCTTAATCAGGGTTGAGGTGGAGTTTGGATGTCGGGAATTTTTACAAAACATTAATATTATTTAAGATTCCTATAGGCTGAGAAATTGAGAGAAACTTGGAGGTTCACTTTCGACTTCATTTTTTTTTTGTATTTACTGGAGACAGAACCTTGTAGTCATCTTCTTCTTTTTATGAGGGGGAAGAGGGGGTGGTTTGGGGAGCGAGTTGGTTGAAATGGTGATCACTGTTAAGCAGTCTCCACTTTTCTCAACCATCGGCAAATATAAGGGGTAAACAGCTTTTCTATGTGAGCAACTGTTTTCCCTGCAACCAAGCACCTGCTGAGCGTTGGTATGTAAGTGGGGAAGAAGGATTGGGGTTTGCAGGGTTGGTTGGTTGGAATGGTGATCTGTGTGAAGCAGTCGCCACTTTTCTCAACCATTGACAAATAACAGGGCAGCAACCTTCTATGGGAGCGACTGTTTTTTCTGCAACCAAGCACCAGCGAGTGTTCATATGTGAGGAGGTTGGGGGGAGTGAGTGGGTTGGAATGGTGATCATTGTGAAGCAGTTTCCACTTTCCTCAGTGTAAATGGCCTTTATATGGGTGCAACTGTTTTCCCTGCAACAAGCACCAGCTGAGTGTTATTAAGGATGGAGGGGTCATTGGGGTTTGGGGAGTTGGTTGGTTGGAATGGTGATACGAAGTGAAGCAGCCTCCATTTTTCTCAACCATGGATAAATAACATGGGTAAACAGCTTTTCTATATGACTGACTGTTTTCCCTGCAACCAAGCACCAGATGAGTGTTTGTATGTAAGGAGGGAGGGTGGGGGACCCTCAAGAATTGTGTTGAAGAAGGCACTGAAGCATGATTGTGATTATTTTGCTGTACTTGGATGAGAACTTAAAAGAAAGGAATTATAATTTTTCTATTATGTTGTGATTGGGTCAGTAGGCTGAACATAGAGTTGTAAAGTACCCTAATAGATGAAAACTTAAATCAGAGGACATTTTTAGTCATTAGATTTAGATCCATCAAATCAACGGTGAGGTAGTTATTAATTTCAATGCAATCCGATTGGATGACTAATAATCACTTTTGACCTCATTTTTTACTCTAACATATCTTTCCAAAAAAAGAAAAAAACTTAGATATTCCACAACTGTGTTTAATATGATTGGATCCACTGGCCTATTACACGCCACAATTCAAAAGTGTGGGTATCATGACATATTCTGGTATCTGAGCATGGTGCATTGGGAACCTTTTGGTATAAAAAAGCATGCTCCAGTGGGAAACTTTAGTTAAGATGGAATAGATGACTGTTGAAAATATTCATTGACGATTGGTGGAGGTGGTCATTGTGGAGCGCAATCACTGGAGGTGCTTATTTGGAGGTAGAGGCAGTTGGCAAGGAGAATGATGGGAAAGTGATGGAGAAGATTGATGGGGAAGATGAGGTTCTCTAGGTTTGGGTGGAGAATATCAAGTTTCCATTTAGAACTGTCTTCTTTTTGGGTGTCACACTTCTACAATCACTTATCCCAACAGGGTGAGTTGGTGTTCTCCAGGAGGTACTTCCAAGTTTCTCATCGAAACAGCCTTGTTGTCTGCAGTATTGCTATACTTGGGTTATGTCATGGATGATCTGCTTTCGAAAATCTGGAATACCTTATTGTCTTTATGGATGTCTGTCAACCGTGCAGGATCTTTCTGGAGCTGTTTCAGCAGAAGAACTTGCAAGATACTTGGATCTCAAAGAATTGGATGAAAGGCTATACATGTTTGAAGCTGTTTCTACTTATGATGGGTATGTGCAAGCCCTAAAATTCCTTCATATTGTTATCAAACACTTGGTATAGCCCATTACATTGATTTACCTTTGCCAAGCAATGGGAACTTGAAATTTTGCTGGAAATATTGCCAGTGGTTTGCTGATATCATAATTAGTTTTCACCAAGCCTACCAACCCATGGTTACAGACTCTCATGTTGATGTGGTACATGTATTCAAGTCATGCATTTGGTGATATATTTAGACCACTTGACCTAAGAAATCAGGCTTGTCACATTTTCAGGCAAACCTTGTATTTGCATTGAAGGGGACTATTGTTAAACTTGAATATATGGGTGCTTATGCTTGTGTTATACTGAAACAGTCCATTGTTTTTCTGTGTGCGGCACAACTAATAAAGTGATCTGCCCAAATTTTGGGCAATGTGATCCAGTGATGGACCATACATGACATGGGGGAAATTGAAGTGGACAGTTCTGTGGTACTCAACGCACCTCACAGTGCACTCAACTGAATGACAGAGAATGTATAAGCTGTTGAAAATTGTAGTCGAAACAGCCATATGTAATTTTAACATTCTGTTCCCTGCCAAACTAGTAAATGAGTATAAATTCCAAATATTCTTATGATTTCTATGCCATTCATCAGTATCTTCTTCTTGATTGCACCATGTCGATGATTGGTAATTCCTCAATTCAAGTGTTGGGTTTTGCAGGTTGGGGATTAAAGATGCAGTAGATTGGTTAGTGGGGGTTATGGAGAGAAGTAAACGAACAGAAACATTGAGGGCTCGTGCTGGCGCAGGTGGGCCTATATCGGCGTAGGGAACTTCTGATTTACATTCATAGTCTTCTTTTCAGCAATTCAGAAGCCATCACCTACTTCAGAACCGTCTTGAAGAAAAGCACTTGGGTATGGAAATAAGTTGGTCATATATGGCAAATTACTTTTTGGGCTTCTTGCTGTGACCTCATATACCTCATTTGATTGAAAGAGAGTTGTTTTGACTGCGGGGTTGGCTTGTATAATTTAGTAGTTGGTGTTGTACCTTGGAAAGATTAGTGATTTCTCTGAGCAAGTTCTTTTTGTTTGACTCGCTTATTCCTTTTCACAATTATGTAGCTACATTTGTAATCACCCTTTGAAGCAGTTGCATCAGAAGGTGTAGAAACCATCTCTATGTTGATTAATGTTAGCACATAAATAGGAAATCTATGTTATTTAAGTGGTGGTGGAGAATTCATGAATATTATACATAGAAGCTCTGAATTCTTAAATCATGCTCTTGTTATGATACTTGGATTGTTCAGTTCTGACAAACCTATTTATTTGGTTAATGGATATTGGGCAATCCATGGACTGAACTTTTATGGCCATTTGATCGATCAAGCTACATGAAATAGGTAATGGAAAATCAATTATTTATAATGTTCAAAAATTGAGGATCAAAATTAAGGTTAGGATGGTTTGTTTGTTATTCAGGCTCTCTATCATTGTAGTTCCAAATGACCCTACTGCATTGTATGTTAAGATGGTCAATCTTGCTGGTTCAAATTGCATACAAATAAGGAAAAAAAGAAGAAAAAAAAAACGAAGTCTTGGTAACCAATGTCCATGCAGTTGTATAAGCCCATTAGGTGGGCCTTGTATTATTTTATTTTACATTTTCAAATGATCTTTTTTTTTTTTTATGATTAAAATGTCTCTTTTAAAGGATCCGACTAATTCTTGAGGTATGTGCAACTCTTCCTATCAACACATATACTGAATAAATCTAGGGAAAATGACCTTTGAAAAAAAATATTTTGAAATCTTTTCAATAATTCTTTGAGAATTTGACTTGGACTTTTATTATTCTTTCTCCTCCGTACTCATCACCATTGACTGAATTGAATGCATATCCAATTTAAACTTGCAATCAACCTAGATTTTTATTCACATGATCCAAAACTCTAAAGTGGGCTCTAAAAATGCTTATTTGATTCAAATCACTGATTCTCGACTGATGCAATTGGCAATTTACTGGGCACATGTTATTGCAAATCGTCCCATTCAAATAATATAGAATTAAAAAACAAATTTATCCTTACGATCCAAAATAGATGCTAAGAAAGTGCTGATCTAATTCACCACTTTCTTATTATCAACTGATTTTCAATTTACTTAAAGATTGTTTGTCGGTATTTTGAAGGAAATAAAGTCTTTATAAAGAATTATGCTTGTCATCGAAAAAGCAGTCTGGAATCATGTTGGGCCGTAAAAACCTTTATTTTTATTGAAAATAAAGAACTATTTTTCCATCAGATTTTCTATTTTTCTCAATAGAAAATGGGTTCTTTGAAAGAAGAGAGAATATCTTCTTCTTTCTTGTGTTCTTGACAAAAACTCTTATTCAATAGAAGAAAAAAAAGTCTCATTTTCTATACTTTTCAATTTCCATTATTAAAAATAAATAAATTGACAAATAGCTCATAAAACAGTCTTCTATCCAAACCTAGTTAAAGTATTCTCATAATACAAAGTGGAGTCATATAATGCTTATCAAAGTCAAAACTCACTGACTATCAACTGATAATTTCCCTGCCTAAGGAAGTTCACTGGGTGCATGTTACTGTTGAGCCCATTACAAGCTGATGATGGAAAAAATAGATAAAAACAGAGAAAACAACTTTCCTGGATTCTAGAAAGGATTCTTTAATTTGGAATCCCTGTCAAATGAAAGCATGTCGCCATTAAGTTGGTGGCAGTCGTGTGTAATGCACACTTCCCTCCCATTTTCTATTCTTATCCTGACCATCAAAGCAGTGCCCGTCTATTCAGCAATCCACCTTCTCCAATACCATTCCTTATTTTTACTATTCAAATATCATTCTCATTCATAATATGATTCCCCCCAATAGGAACAAGTTAGAATATTAAAAACTTTTATACATAGATAGTAGCCCAGAAATCAGTATCTTGACTATCTTCTTATACGTATAAAATACACTTGTTCTGATGATCTGAAATGGAAGTCAAATCAACAACGAAAACACGAAGAGATTGCTTTATTCTCTTATTCCCTGGTGTTTGTCATTTTCTGTATCATACGCTTAGGCATTTCCTCCTTTCTATTTTTAACTTAATTTTCCTTCTTATTTTTTAACTATTGGTTACATGGCCAAGTTTTCAATTTCTGTTGAAGCCGAAATATCAAAATTCCTAAAAAATCAGCTGGTATATCGGATACATTTGAGCATATTGACCCACCTCCATTTTGAAAAATGTCAGACTAAATTTCAGATTTTCATGGATATTCTATACTTAGAAGAAGAGGGTCCTTCATAGCCTATAACCTAATGGGTTGGAGTGATGGTAAAGAACCCACGTCAAAAAGTGAAAGTCTTGAGTTCGATTCTCACTCCACCTCAAAGAACCACTCTCTTAGAGCTATCCGTTGTGTATAGGTAGAGAGACTTGCACATACCACGAGTACTAATCGAGTGCTCTAAAAAACTTGAACATCTTAGTCATAAAAAAGTTCTTTTATTCTTCTACTTTTTATATTCAGAAATGGATAAAAATATAGAATTACCCACTACTTATAAATTGATTTACAGTGAACTAAATCAACATCTTCATCATCTAAGGTTGGGCTTCACAAAAATCACTAATTCTATTTACAATAAGTCAATTTTCAACAAGTAATTTCTTGTAAACTTAAGTGTCTAGTTTGTGGCACGATTCGAATGTTGTACCAATTGAAGGAAAAATTTAAGAATTTTCTTTTATTCATCTGTTTGATATTTAATAAATCGGAGAAAAATAAATTTACTTTTCTCTCCTTTTCTTCATTCAAATAATATATATATATACACCCGAAAATTCTGTCCCAATACACCCAATTTCTAAATTTCCGGGTGTCTATATTTTTTTTCCCTTCCTAAACAGGGATGGTTGTTTCTCCTCATCCTCATCCTCCCTTGTCCCTCTTTTCGTCTCATGCATTTTTACTTTAAATGACTAAACAAGATGTAAAAGAATTCTTTCATTTATTAAAAAATTCCGTATGTAAAAGAATTTTCAGAAAAAAAACTTTCTCCTCATCAAAATGCAGTTTAGATTGGAACTTAAATGGCTAAGAGCCAAACCAATTTTTGTCCAAACTGATTCTATTTGTAGCTGGTTCAGTACTTCAATGCAAATTTCTTTATTTTGATACTTGAGTAAACCCAAACAACGGCAAGCCCCATTCCTACATTTAATCACATTGAACATACAAGGATTGATTTTTTTATATTTTAAATTAAGGTATTCAGATGTCTCACCTAATTAATCTTTCAAGTCTCTTAATAAATGTAAAAGTCTCTTAAGATGGAGGATTTTATCAGTCGATCAAGAATTTACTTCAAAAAACAAAGGTGTTGTATTCGAGGGTTTTGCACTCGCAAAAGATGGATAGTATGTGAAGATCACTTTCATTATTACTCCATTATCTTAGCCAAATGAATCAGTTTGGCAAGTATTTGTGAATTGTGATTGGATCACAAGATTAAATTTTTTAATGAAATTGATAGATATCTCATAAGATAATATCTATATGGTCTCTAAACATCTAATCCACCTAAAGGACTTTATATAAAGATTTATGCTTTGATGGTGTGGTTATCATCAAGGAATGGGATATGGGTAACCTCCCTCTTTGTACTTAGTGGCCCGTCCCATCAATGTAGTTTATAGTTGCAAGCATCAATTGAATTTTGTCGTGAAAATTTGTGGCATGACGGCACTGCCTTGACCATTGAATTTTTGTTAAACTTTTCTCTCTCCCTCCCTCTCATTAAATAATAAAAAAATATAGAAACAAAATTATTACTAATGACACCTCCCAAGATACGAAGTTTTTATATTCTCAATTGGTTTCCTTGATTGCTGCTAGGATGATATATTACTGACAAGTGGCAATTAAAAAGATTTTATTAAAGTAAAAGATGTAGTAAGGCATTCCAAACTACATTATAGAAAGAGAAGTGTGCCCCAACTCATTAACAGAAATAATAGCTATTGTATACTGTTACGACTATCCATTATAATCCTATGAAAATGGACTATCAAAACAAGAATTATAAATGATAGTATTATGGTTTTAGATTTAATGATTAGTAAAAGTTAATGATAGTGTTATGGTTTTAGGTTTAATGCAAATACCTTATAGTGTGTCAATATCAGTGATGCAGAATAGATAATGTCCTTTTTCATCTCACCTTTTTTTTTTTTAAGGCACACCAAAGTTAAGTCATAAGAAAGTTGGATAAGAAAGGAGCAAATGGGGTGTGAAACGTAAAAGTGAGAATAAACAGTGTCCTTTTCAATTTTTCTTTCTTTCTAAACAGATAAAAATTAGAAAAAAATATAGAAAATGGGAAGTGGATGTGAACTGTGGGTAGAAAATTGGGAAGGAAGTTACAGTGAATAGAGAATTTGGGGTATAGAGGAAAAAAAAAATAGAAAAAGAGGAAAACAGAAATGGATAAAAACTGGGTAAATGGTAGAAAATAGAAATAGAGAAATTTAAATATGGGTAGCAATGAGGATAATGGAAAGATATGGGAATAATAGAAATAAAATGGATAAAATGGTAGTAATTGAGAAAAAGGGAAAACGCGTCATGTTTACAAACTATTCTCATTTTTACAAATTTTCCATCATTTTCTCTATTATTTTTCTCATTAAAACATGATTGATGTAGATAGATAACGTTGCATACTCTGTAATGGTGTCACCAATTCTCAGAAAATATGAAAGATTACCTGTTTGGTTATAGAGAACTTTTTTATTACAATAATAGACACATTTAACCCTTTTTTTTAAAAAAAAAATGTGAAGAAAAACTTTGTTCAAAGATTCAAAGGTGAAAGATATGCAAGTACCCATATTATCTTCAACCTTTTATTGAATATGGTCTCACCCTCCTAATAAAAGTAGAACTTAAATACATGAAAAATGCAAAAAAACTGAACTCATTCTTAGATCTGAATCTTGTTGCACTCTAATATTTTATGAATTCAGTACTTCTGCATCCACATGGATAAAGATGGCTCATGAGAGAGAGAAAGAGATGGATTGGAGCCAACAGTTTTGTTATACTCTAAAAAAATAACGTATGTATATAGCCATGCAATGATTCAACCATAAATATGAAAAAAATAACGTATGTATATAGCCATGCAATGATTCAACCATAAATATGAAAAAAATAACGTATGTATATAGCCATGCAATGATTCAACCATGCTAAGTATCACGCAGGCATGTGTTAAGTCCTACATATAAGTAAAGGAAAGACTTGGCATATAAATAGGGGTAGAAATCATTCATAGTGGTTAACTATTTTGTGACGGGAATTATATCTATGACAATGGTATCAAAGCCAACTCGGGGCATTACACCAAGTATCCCCTTGATACATGGGCTCTATGCAAAGAGTTGTAGTCCACCCAGCAAGGGCATCAAAGATTGGGCTGGAAAGTATGTCCCAAGCATGTGTTGAATCCCACGTCGAATATGTGTTGGGAAAGACTTCCGTTTATAAGTGGGGATATACACCACTCACACCAATTAACCATTTGGAGACGAGAAATACCTCGATGTAGAAATCCTGATACAAGGAAGGTATAGGATTTTTAGTTCTACCAATATTAAAGCCGGTTTACACTTCTAAAGCATCTCCTAAAGAAGTCATTATACTCGCAACAGCCAACATCATTTTCAATTTCCCAAATGAACCCACATTTATTAGGAGTAAGAATTTGCAACATTTATACTCTCTACCTACATAAAATGCAGATGAAGCATTTGCAACATTTATGCTCTTTCCCTCCTTTTTTACAGTCTCCCAAACTTTTTTCCTGACCGAAGTGAACAACTGAGTGACAGAAAAACAGTAAAAAAGAAAAATAAATAAATAGGGAGGCTGGCTTTAGTCAGGAAACTGTCTTAATTTTCAAGTAGAGTCTAGTTACTAGACTGCATGTCTGCTTAGGATTATAAAGTTGATAAAACTTTAACCCATTAGAAAATGCTAGTTTTATATTTTGAATCTTAAACATTTAACCAATAAAAACCATTGGTCTTTCTTATCTTATCTCTCCAAGTTATGATTATTAGATGAACTGACTCTTCAAAATCCTCCAACCTTTATATTTCTCTTTTTCTCCATGGTTTTTAGATTTTATGCTATAATGTTGTACATGGTATTTCTTAGTTCATGTTTGACCAATGTGATTAGTGGATCATAACCCATTACCCATTACCCATCAAGGTGGGATCCACATTCACATTAATGGAATTGTTTGCTGGGATCCCCTCACACTTTCTTCATTTTTGTTCAATTTTTGGGTGGAGTCACCTTCAATAATTTCCCAATGACATCAAATGTAGTATTCAGTTCATGACCACAATACACCTCTCTCTCTCTCTCTCTCTCTCCTGAACAGTTAAAAATTTTCATTATAAATATCTCCCAAAGTCGCGTGTCTTCCACAGTCCTTGAATCACCATCTCCTCCATTTTCATTTTCATTCACAGCCTCTGTTACCATTATTCTTCTTCCCATCTCCTCATGGCTGTGAACACCGACGTCGAACAACCGGCCGACCAAGAGAAGGAATTCGACTACTCCCAGAGGGCACAATGGCTGCGAGCTGCAGTCCTCGGAGCGAACGACGGGTTAGTCTCCACAGCCTCGTTGATGATGGGAGTAGGAGCAGTGAAAGAAGACGCCAAGGCCATGGTCATATCCGGCTTTGCCGGATTAGTGGCCGGCGCTTGCAGCATGGCGATTGGTGAGTTCGTATCCGTCTACTCTCAGTTGGATATAGAGGTGGCACAGATGAAAAGAGAGAAGATGATGATGAAGGAGAGTGAAGAGAGTGAGGTAGTCAGTAAGGATGATCAGCTCCCAAACCCGATGCAGGCCGCTGCGGCATCGGCCCTCGCATTTTCAGTCGGAGCCATCGTTCCCCTTCTCGCGGCCGCATTTATAAGGCGGCATGTGGTGAGATTAGGGGTGGTTGCTGGGGCTGCAAGCTTGGCTTTGCTGGTATTTGGAGTGGTAGGAGCTAAGCTGGGGAAGGCACCGGTGACAAAGTCTTGTGCTAGGGTTTTGTTAGGGGGCTGGTTAGCGATGCTTGTTACTTTTGGGTTGATGAAATTATTTGGGTCTCATGGTCTGTAGCTCCTGGGTCTCTTCCTGTTTCTTCTTCCTTCTCTTCTTCTTCTTCTTCTTTTTGTATTTTTATTTCAGTAACTGGTCATGTAATGATGGAAATGGAGCATACTTTGTATGAAAAAAATAAAACTAAAAATAAAAGATGCTTTGAAAAATAGCATGCCATAATGAATTTCTCTCTTCCTTTTTTCACTTAAACACCAAAACATTTCGTGTTTAAACAGCCTAATTAGTGTTTATGTTGGTTGAAAAGAGAGAGTTTGAGTTGACGCTGTAATTCATACGACACATAATAAAAGTCTCTCTTTCTCCTGTAGTTTTTTCCTTCAGAAGTTTTTTCACGTAAATTTCGGTCTCTTATTATGATTTGTTTTTTTAGGGTTTATCATTTTCTCCCGTTTAAGAATTCAACGTGGCATCTAATTCATGCTTTTCTTATGCTTTCCAATCTAAAGTTTGCAAAGACTTTAGAACTGTCAAATTGCGTATTATATATTGAATACCCTTTGCTGCTTTTGACTGGTATTCAAAAGAGTCAAGAAAGAGATAAAGAGGTAACAAACAAGAGCCATTTTTTTTTTTAATAATGATCTTTAAACCTTTAGGTGTTGGCTATTGTGATTGAGCTTTTCTTCTTCCTCTGTTTATCTTCCTCTTTGATTGATTCAGATGTGACTTTTGAGCAAAAAAGATACTGCCATCAGAATTGAGATGCACAAATTATTGATGAGATTTATTGATATGGATTGATCTGGGGGCCATCAGGTAGCTGGGCCATTCCTTATCATCTTACCTTTTTTTTTAGATAGAGGTTCGTCTTAGAAAGAGGTGGTCTTGGATTCGATTAACGTTCTACTTAAATAGGCCACTTCTCTTAGATCTATATTATTCGGTGTGTGCAGATTAGAAGGTTTTCACATGTCCTGAGGATTAATCAAATTAGAAGTTAGATGGACACCTTCTTAAAAAAAAATTAGAATGAATGAGTTTGATTTTATAGAATGGTAAAATGGAAAGAAGTAAGTAAAATGATATATGACAAATGTCACATCATTTTATGGGGAATATTCATTATTTTATTTTTAAATGTTGTTCAAAATTGATATCTCAATTTCTAAGGGATTTGAAATTCTTAGGCTGAAATGGGTGTCCATTTCAAGCCTCTTTATTTTTTTTAAAAAAAACCCAAAAATCAAAACGTTTGAAATATCAGATGAAATTTTAGAAATATTGATCAATATTTTGGCACATGTTAATTTTATTGGAATTCCAAAAAAAAAAAACCCTAATATTAACTGATATTCTCATTTTGGTAGAAGTTTAGACCGCAAAATATTGATTAAAATTTCTGACACTTCGAGTAATATTTGAAGATGAGGATTACAGCATAACCATACATGTGTTAGAATGGATTATGTAAAATAATAGGATTTTTTTTTTCCATAAATAGTATGATTGCACAAGAAGCTACTCCATTAGCAGAGAAGATCAAGTGATTTTAGATAATAGATTTGGACTTTGCAGTTTGGACAGTTATCAGTGTCAATATTGGTACAAATTCTTGTGATTACCATTTCTCTTTAACAATAGATTTTATTAGAAAGAATGCAGAAATTATAACATAGATTGGTCCATGGTTTCAAAATTTATCTTTCGACTCTTTGGAAATAGATGTGCTATGTTTCTATGAGCTTATCTCAGTTTTTTTTATTTCTTTAATGCCATTAAAACATAGTTATTTTATACTATGCTTATATTTCAATAACTTTTTTGGATTAACATGTGGGAAATTCAGATATAGACTAAAATTCTTACGGATGAGTCCACTACTCTTAAGATGCACCAAAGTTAAGCTATAGAAGCTCGAACCCCAAAAAAAATATACTCTTTGAACTCTAGAGGTCTATAGGTTATTTGACTACTTCTCCAAAGAAATCAACTCGGCTGAAAAACTATTTTTACCTATGATCTCTATTATTTGACGAGTCTCATGTCCAGATGTTGAAATTAAGATTTTCAGCTGTTTGTCTTAAAAAAATTGCCAGACATCAATAACCTTTATACTACAATATATCAAATTTGTTTTTTTATCTATTATTATCGTTTATATGATAAAAAATATTAATATTTTTATTAATTCTATTTTTAAAAACTTTATTTACGTGAATGAAACTATTTTATAAAGCAAAGATGGAAAATGTAAAAGGGAAAAACTGAAAAGGCGTTTAAGAAGTATAGACAGTAGAGATGAGAGACAAAACGAGTGCACGACTCTCTGCATGTCAGGTTCTGTCTTATCAGAAACGGCTGAAATTTAGAAATGAGCGGCTTTGCTACGACAATGAATTACATTTTTTTCTTAATTTATGTGCAAAAAATTACGGAATACTCAACATAATATTAGTGAGAGATTGTTACAATAATTATAAATTTTATAAATTTAAATTTATTTAATAAATGATTATATAAATATAGAATTTATTTTATTATTAATTGATGATCTAACTCATATAATTTTAACCTTTATATTTTGATGAATATAATTTATTAATTTTTAAAAATTTAAATTAAATGATAGAATCATGAAATGGAGGTGAACTCTCTGCAAGAACTATTTATATAGTATTTTTTACATAGATTCAATAAAAGTGAGTTCTAAAAATCTATTTTTACTGAGTGTCTCACTAAAGTTTTTTTTATCAAAAAAGTTGGGAGAAAAGAACAAGTCAATTTTGTAGCAAATTTAATTGAGATGAAAAACTTATTTGCACGCGTGAAAAGGGTGATGTGAAATTAATATTAAATTTTAAATAAATAAATTATATCATTTGTTATATTTAATCATAATAAAGTAAGTATGCTCTAATAAACATTTATAAAACTATGGAATTTAAATAGGTGTCGTTCAACTGGTTATCTCTCACCTCAGGAACCGGGAAGTTGTAAGTTCGAACCCCATGATCTAATCTTAATGTGACTTAAGGACAGTGGGTTCACTAAGCTCACTTGTGGAAGAAGAAGATATTGTCGTCCTTGAGATGCACAAATTATTGCCGACATGGAATAATTTGGGGACTATCATGTAAATAGGCCTTTCCTTATGATCTTACCTATTCTGATTGACTTGAAAGAGAAAACTTAATTGGTAATTACGTTTGTAACATTCTATGACTTAGTTGGTAATTATGTCTGTAACATCTTATGATGCTTAAATATTATTATTATTATTAAAGTGCTAATGCATCTGTAGCTCTCATAATCTCTACGATCCTATGATACTTCGGCCGAAATGGGCCCAAAATGTTCAGCCCATTTTGAATACCCTTTGTTACTTTTGACTGGCATTCAAAAGAGTCAAGAAAGAGAAAAAGACGTAACAAACAAGAGCAATTTTTTTTTAATAATGATCTTTAAACCTTTAGGTGTTGGCAAGTGTGGTTGAGCTTCTCTTCTTCCTCTTCTTATCTGCCTCTTTGATTGATTCAGATGTGACTTTTGAGCAAAAAAGATATTGTCTGCCATCAGAATTGAGATGCACAAATTATTGATATGGATTGATCTGGGGACCATCAGGTAGATGGGCCATTCCTTGTCATCTCACTTAATTTATTTATTTTTGAGGTTGAGGGTTTTGGCTTTTTAGCATAAAGATGTAAAGAATAGAACGAAGAGTTCGATTATACGGGAAGGTAAAATGTAAAAAGTTTTTTTTTTTGTTTTTAATATGGTATTCTCATCTTATATTGAAAGTGAGACTAATCCCACTAAGCTAAATCTTTCAATACACACAGTGGTTAAGTATATGGAGAGTGACATGTTGGAGGTAAGTGTAATTGAACTCAAGATCTCACTCCATGAGAAAAACATCTTAACCGTTAGATCAACTTTTTGAGATTAAAATGTAAGGAAGTTAGTAAAATGATATATGACCAATGTCACACCATTTTATTTTATGGGAAATATTCATTATTTGATGATTAGGTTTGTAACATTACAGGGGCACTGTTGTCCAAAATGGGATTTGAAATTCTTAGGCTGAAATGGGTGTCCATTTCAAGCGTCTTTATTTTTTGAAAAACCTAAAAATTAGAACTTTAGAAATATCAGATGAAATTTTAGAAATATTGATCAATATTTTGGCACATGTTAATTTCATTGGAATTCCAAAAAAAAAACCCAATATTTACTGTTATTCTCATTTTGGTAAAGTTTAGACTGCAAAATATTGATTAAAATTTCGAGTAATATTTGAAGCTGAAGATTACACAGCATAACCATACGTGTTAGAATGGATTATGTAAAATAATAGGAATTTTTTCTCCATAAATAGTATGATGGCACAAGAAGATACTCCATTAGCAGAGATGATCAAGTGATTTTACTTAATAGATTTGGACTTTGCAGTTTGGACAATTATCAGTGTCACTATTGGTACAAATTCTTGTGATTACCATTTTTCTTCAACAATAGATTTTATTAGAAAGAATGCAGAAATTATAACATAGATTGGTCCATGGTTTTAAAAGTTTATCTTTCGACTCTTTGGAAATAGATGTGTTATGTTTCTATGAGCTTATCTCAGTTATTTTTTTTTTATTTCTTTAATGCCATTAAAACATAGTTACTTTATACTATGCTTATGTTTTAATAACTTTTTTTGATTAACGTGTGAAAAATTCAAATATAGTTCTATTAAAATCCTCACAGATAAGTCCACTACTATTAAGATACACCAAAATTAAGCCATACAAGCTCGAGCCCAAAAAAAAAAAATATACTCTCTGAACTCTAAAGGTCTATAGGTTATTTGACTACTTCTCCAGAGAAATCAACTCCGTTGAAAAACTATCTTTACCCGTGATCTCTATCATTTGGTCAGTCTCATGTCCAGATATAGAAATTCAGATTTTTAGCTGTTTGTCTAAAAAAAATTGCAAGACATCAATAACCTTTATACTACAATATATCAAATTTGTCTTTTTATCTATTTTTATATGATAAAAAAATATTAATATTTTTATTAATTCTATTTTTAGAAACTTTATTTACGTGAATGAAACTATTTTATAAAGCAAAGATGGAAAATGTAAAAGGGGAAAACTAAAAAGGCGTTTAAGAAGTAGAGACAGTACAGATGAGAGACAAAACGAGTGCACGACTCTCTGCATGTCAGGTTCTGTCTATCAGAAACGGCTGAAATTTAGAAATGAACGGTTTTGCCGTGACCATGAAATACAATTATTATTTTTATTTATGTGCGAAAAATCATGGAATACTCGGCGTGATATTAGCGAGAGATTGTTATAATAATTATATATTTTATAAATTTAAATTTATTTAATAGATGATTATATAACTATAGAATTTATAAAGTTTTATTATTAATTGATGATCTATTTCATATAATTTTAACCTTTAAATTTTGATGAATATAATTTATTAATTTTTAAAAATTTAAAATTAAATGATAGAATCGTGAATTGAAGGTGAAACTCTATCCAAGAATTATTTATATAGTACTTTTTACATCGGATGTAACAAAATGAGTTCTAAAAATCTATTTTTACTAAGTGTCTCCCTAAAGTTTTTTTTATCAAAATAGTTGGGAAAAAAGAACAAGTCAATTTTGTAGCAAATTTAATTGAGATGAGAAAACTTATTTGCACGTGTGAAAAGGGAGATGCACGTGTGATAGGCCTTTCCTCATCATCTTAGTATCTTACTGGTCTGATTGACTTGAAAGAGAAAACTTAATTGGTAATTACGTTTGTAACATTCAATGACTTAGTTGGTAATTATGTCTGTAACATCTTATGATGCTTAAATATTATTATTATTATAAATAAAGTGCTAATGCATCTGTAGCTCTCATAATCTCTACGATCCCAAGATATTTCGGCCGAAATGGGCCCAAAATTTTCGGCCCACTCCCACCAACATTACACACCGAAATTGTTTTCTCAAAATAATTGCTGATATTTCGTCCAAATTTTTTTGGCCCATTAAGGGCCCAATAAAATTATTTCGGCCTAGCATATAAATCTTAGCCCCTATTTTAATGGGCTCAATTCATGTTATTCTGAAACCCGTACGTGATGAAGATTCATGAGACAAGCAAGTTTAGTAGGGGAAGTTTGCAGAAATCTAATGCATGTCTCTGTGAATTTTCTTTCATGGGAAATCGGCATCTAAAAAACTGGACAGCTAAAATTAGCAACAATGGAAAAAGACCCAGCAGTCAATCAGTATTTTCCACTGCCTGATCTGATTGCTCATGTCTGCCAACATTCCATTCCACTAATTTTAAGAGTCTCATTAATAGTTGGTAGAACAATAGTGTCAATCAATTATAATGTTAGTGATCCATTCACTCGCCACGGTTGTCACTCTTTTGATCCTGATTTCAACAGTCAGAACACACTGAAAGTCGAATCAGTTGCGGGTGGACATCTGAAAAAGGTGAGATAAACCAAAGAGTAGCTAGCTAGCGCGTTACTCTGGCTCGCTTCGCTTTTCAAGCCTAACTCTAGCCTTACTGTATAGGGCTTGCTAGATAGGGGCTTTCTTTACCTTACTAGATCGGACAGCAAGCACGTCAGGCCGAGTCAATGTTGAAAAGCCGTATCGTGCGGGAGCAGCTAGCTACGGCAGCAAGTTACTAGACTCCAAGGGAGCTGCAATGTGCAGTATGTTGTAATGGTTGTTCCGCTCACTGCTTTTTGGCCTACTCTTGCGGCTTGCTGGCTTCAAAAAAGCCGTAGAGTGCCAGTGGACGTTATTTCTACTAAAAAACTACGTCATCGTGCCCTAGTGCGCCTTCCTTAATACTGCATGTTGTAGCTCCCTTCCCTAACCTGCCACGTTGAGGCTCCCTTTGGGTCGCCTACACTTGTTGGGGCATTCTAGGCTTAGGATTATGGAAATGCCATGCAAATCAATGTTTCTTTAAAAACACCCAATATGTATTATCTGAAAGGCCATTCCCATTTATGTATCTGTCAAATTGCAACTCAGATAATATTTTTTCTGCATGAACACCATTGTAATGTTCATTCGCATTCACAAATCTGGAGATTCATACGAGCCCACAGCCAAATGGACATGCAGCCTTCCAAGGTTTAACCTACCAAAATAAAATTCCGGGCCTCATCATAGTTTTTATGTGCTCACCATATTTTCAGACAATATTCTCAACAATTTTGATTAGCAATATCAAAACATGCAGATCATTTCCTTCCTCACCAAAGTCATCTTTGTTTTTAAAGCAGAGTCCAAGTATTTTCTGCAAGTTGCTAATCAAATTTCAACTTCCAACAGGCCTGAATGCAGAAAAAGGATAGCAAATTTGAAATATACAACAGAAGCAGTCCAAGTATGTGAGGCACAGAAGAACAACCATAACTTTATAACTGGAATAAATTTCGTTATAAAGTTATGGTTGTTCTTCTGTTCCTCACATAGAACTATATGAAATTGCCTATGAAAGTTAGAAACATGTAAACGGTGATAATACATACACAAGTAGACACAGTTTATAGACTCATCTGACTTAGCATGAGACCCCTTGATGACACTAATGATAACCGATAGATAGATTTAGTCTTTAGATATTAACCAGATGTCGAACCGTGAGAGTATGAAGATTTTGCAACTGTTGATGACTGAGGATTAGGTGGTTGTTTTCCCTTCTCACTGAGCCGAGGGCTGTGGTCTCTCATGGCAGTGATGTATGCTGGACTCTCTGTTGTTTTCAAGCTATGTTGTGGAGTTGGCGTCGAACTAGTTATCTTAGAACTGAGAGTTCGTCGGATCTCACCACGGCTTCGGGTAAAAATCCCATCTAGAATTTCACCATCATCTCCATGAACACCTCCTGGATGCATCCCAATTGTGTTTAGATGCCCTTCCTGTCACATATTGATTACAAATTAGTGAAAATTCAAAAGACAAGGTCTCACCCAAATCACAAGCAATGTGTAACAATTCGGAAGAATGAACTATGTTGGTTAGTATAGCCTTTCAGGAAGTATTTTCGCTAGAAAAGACATCAGCATTCAGGAAGCATTTGAATGATTGTCCATTTGAAAAGTAACCATCATTCCTATGTAACATATTGAGAAGGAAGTGACTAGCCAATCAACTTACATTCATTGAACGATTAAAGGACACAGCTGGTGCTTCTTCATATTCTGCAGCATCCAAGTCTTGGAGATGAGCTCCTTTGAAAACTTTGGGGAGCACATACTGTCGCACCGGAACTAGAAGCATGATCAACAACGGGAAAAGAAGCCCAGCAATAGGAATCCATGTTATGCCAAAACATACTAGCAAGTATGCCGTCTGAAATATGGTGAAGGTGGCAATTGCCTTGAAAGGAACCGTCTCAACAAATGTCGCATGGCAATTCTCAAGCACTCTGTTAGAAGTTAGAAACAATTATTTCGAAGAAACAATAAAGGACTGATTGCAATATTTTCTCAAACCATTTTCTTGGCCTGAGAAATTTATAACATAGAAGTAATGGAAAGTCCAATTCTTTGAAAGAATTATCTCATAATTAAGGAATGAGGTGAAGTTTACTTGTATCTCCGACTTGGGGTAGTGAAGAGCAACAATATCCGCTCCCAGAACTGGTTGCCAGGCAAGCTTTCAATGGCCATGAAAGCAAAGTAGCCCCAGAGAACTGATGTTGGGATCTTCTTCAAAAGAGGCATGGCAGCAACACAACAACCAACCATCATAGCTTGAAGCAAATTGCTGAGACGTTGCTCTTTGACCTCAACAGGCAGAAGGTCATCTATTTCCTTCTCCACATCAAATACGGATTCGTCAACGGGGGCATCTATGAAACCAGTACTTGAAGCTAATTGGATCGTCGATTCCTTGAACTCCCTTAGTCCCTGCTCAATAGAGGAATATATTATATGTATTTGAAAAGGAGAATCTCTTTTAACTGTAAAACATTATAACCCAAAATCCAATGTGACCATCTATATTGTAATTATGTTAAAATGTCCATTGTTATATAATTTTTGTCCATAAATGCAGAAGATATGAAAATAGAAGTTCGAAAAATATAACCAGATAGAGAAGTGCTAGACAAATCTTATTTTCCTCTGATGGAAGACTTCAAATCACATTTCCCTGATACATCATCAGCTGTTGTTTGAATCTCTTAATAGAACAGTGATGAATAACTCAAAACTTTGAGAAAGTATAACATCATTCCGCAAGAGCATAATCTATAATCATTTAATATGGATAATATTGGGCTTCATTAATTTACCAGAGAAGATGACGCTTGAAAAACCAATGGTGTCTGCATTTGATTATAAGCCTCTTTCATGCTTCCATACAATTGACTCAAGCTTGCATTTTTGCTGATACTGTGGCGAGCAGTTGATACAAGCTTATTGCGCAATATCTGTTGCAGATTGTTTGTAATCCTTGTTAATTGAGTGTCGAAGAGTTAAAAAAAAAAAAACAATAACGTAGGATTGTAGATACCTGTTGTTTCAAAGTAGCCAAGCTCTTTGTATGCATAGGGGATTGTGGAATAACACCATTGGAAGGAGGGATGCCAATAAGACCACATAGGATTACCTGCTCAATGGGTAAAAAAGAATCACCAAATGTGAATCAAATTCAATAGAATATTTGTTGCCTGATGTTAAATAGTTGGTTAGACATGCAAGTGGATGGCAATTTTTTCTAGAGAAGAGAGATCTCCCCCTTTTATCATAGAAAAGCATTTTCCTTTAACAAGAAAATGCCAAACAAAGTCTGAGTGTCAAAATTAGCACTTCCCATGGAAAAAGGAAAATGGTTTGCCATAAACAAATGTTGTAGAGTGCGAAGCCCTTTGCACTTCACCCTTTTTCCCCTTCCACAAGTTGCCGAACATGCCCATAGCATGTTCTTGCTCTAAGAATCTATATGGCTAGGCATCTATGGGTATGAATGCAGAGTACAGATCTTGCGGCTAAATATTTATTAACCAAAAATAGAGGATTAGTACATAAAATGCAGTACCAATTTCATTAGCTAAATTGTTCAATACAATCTCATATTATAGTGGACGACACTAAGGTAGCTGCAATGAGTCATAAGTCTGATGGCAAAATTTTCATATGAAATATTTCTACTGAAAAGGCTAGAAGTGCTGTCAGAATCGACGAGCATGGTTAATTTCCTTACTTAAATTAACAGAGATTTCAGTATTACTTTCTTACCAAGAAACCCAAAAGAAGAAGGTCATAGTGAAAAGAAGGTGGTTTCTTCAGATTGAACTCCTTTTGTTGTGCAAGTTGAGATGCAACACTGTGGTCGAAGTAATACAACACTGCTACCATAGTTGCCGGTATGAATGCTCCAACAATGTATATCAATGGCACATTCAACATTTCCTGCTCAATCAAGAGATATCTATTATTATTGGTTTTTATTATATCAATTCAAGTATCCAATGCTTGATTTGGACAGGCATCACATGAGATGCAACATACAGGTACCTAAAAGGCCAAACATTTCTGCATGCTTGCTCAAATACTCATAAATATTAACATATATAAATGTATACTAGATATAAGTGCATAAGGTTAGAAAAGAGAGAGAACCTAAAAACTCTCTACAATACTAAACTATACATAGAGTACAATGATATCATTTTGACGTATCCCGATGGATACTATTCAATCTATGTTAACATAAGAGGAAGAGCTATATCTAGATACATTAGTACAGAGCTAACCAGCATGGAATTTTCATGAAAATCAAGTTTTCTTTTGTGTATTTTTGCTAGATGTCATGAAAAGAATACAATATTTGTGAAAGGTGAAGAAATGGAAGAAATACTAAAACGGGATAGAAAGCATAGGTGTACCTTGATGACCATCCAGTTAGAGTAAGCATTAGGTGACCATGGATTTGGGCTGAAAAGGCGCCTCGGGATACCATGTGGAACATTGTTAATTGGAATATATGATACAGCAGTCCACAGAAGTACCAATGACGGTACTCCATAATCTGCTATGAATCCTCGTAAGCAGCCTACAAGTTTTCTATCCATGTTTAGTAGTGACATAAATGATAAACAGAAAAAAATGATTAACACCTCTAGTATAGCAAGAGACAATAGTAGAAATTTTTATAGTAACACTGAAGTTTTTAGCCTTTAAAGTGTTAAAACATGAACTATCTATGGAAGAATTAGTGAAGAGATTTTGAATGATGTTTATATACCCATGTAGGCATGTTACGTAAATAGAATTGTACCTGTACCATAAAGCCATGACCTTGCTTTTCGGCTTTTTAATGCAGTAAGAAGAAGCCCAAAGGATAGAACTAGTGCAAACATTCCATTTCCAAACCTCCATGATGGCTGAAATGCAGTTAGATTTATGTTCTCCCTCTCAGGAATGCGGAACTCATCAACGGCTCCCTACAGAATGTAATCATCCTTTAGTGTAATTTGAAGTACACAAGAAGTCTTGAGCAAAACTCAGTGATCATCCAAAGAAGATTAACTGAAGAAAAAAAATTCCTCACACGGATGGCTTGTTGCATGAAAAGCATTGCTATGAGCAGACCAAACAGTTCACCGGCAACACGGGTAAATCTATTGATAATGGAGCATGCACCCAAAATAGCCAGCAAGAAAAGCAAGAACGCTGTCCACACACAAACCCTATGTACCATAAATACAAAATAAAAAAAAAAAAATTAGGAATCTATTCTCATTTCCCCCTTGTAAATTAGAAAAAGTAATGATGATTCATTGATATGTTTGTAGTATACCACCCAGTCCATGGTAGGAACAGGTTTTGCCCCAAATCTTTTCGATCCTTTGCAAAGTTAAACATGAAGGTGTACATTAGTACTGTTGGCTCAGCAACTCCAAGTATAAGTAAAGGTTGCCCTCCAATAATGGAGTGTATGATGCCACAAATTGCCGTGGAGGCAAGAGTTTGAACCGCAGTTAGAGTCCCATCTGTAGCAATTGAGAAGGATCATCCAATAAATACCAAAGATCATTTAAAGTATTGTGTTGAAGTAATGGCGACAAAAAAATATCGAGAGTAGAAATTGGTCCTTAATCTGTTTCCTACTTGTGTTTCTCTCCAACTGCTCCCCAAATGATATGACCGGAATTGCTGAAGCGAAGAATATGTACGTCGTGGGAGCAAGGATCCTGAATGCATTGAATTTCATATATTTCAACACAAAATAGTAAATCTGATGAACAGCAAAATATAAATCCCAATGTCCTGATTTTTTTATACACATGAAAGAAAGAAAGAAAGAAATTATATTTTAATACGAAAAATGAGTGGAAAGAGGGAGGAAAAAAGAAAAATTACCTAAAACCTGCCCGAAAACCACCAGTCCAATCTTGTTTGTAGCACAGCAACCGCCCTTCCAAATCGTTCTTAATTCCATGGAAAGGCACAAAATTCTCCTCCATGGAACTCGATTAAGTAGTGAGAAGTGTAAACAATGTATGACGGTACTGGAATATCTCACTAATTAAAACAACAGGTGGATAATAGACCAGACAAAAATACAGAGAATGCAAACACAGCTTAGAGAATTCAAGGGGTCTCGACTCTATACAATATCTAATGTCCCATCATGGACTTCTGAATTTCATATTTTCCCACTGAAATTAGAAGAAAAGAACTATACTTGAATGGAATCTTCATCATCGATAACTAGGAGAAAATTTATGTAACTGATTTGTACAATTACGAGGTACTACATATCAAAGAATATGAAAGATCTTTTCAGTTCTGCTAACTACGAGCTGGAATAAGTCAGAAGTGAATGAAGAATCAATAGAATGAAACTTGTTATTCAATTACTTGAATTCCATGGCCGAAGAAATCAAGAATGCCAGACACAAAATGACATGAGGATGTCAGATTGTCCAAACTAACGTAATTGAAGAACACTCCCCATCCAATCAGTAGCTGATTATCGAATTGTCTGTACAACCTTTGAACCCATTTCCTCTTCAATTCTTGAAGCAATTACCACAAACAAATCCAATTTTCTCCAAAGAAAAAGCCATGCATCAGGGTCCAACAAATAAGTTACATGGTCTAACTACAAAATCCCCTCCGACTCGAAATATCACAGTAAACGAAACTGACTTCACAAAATTAGCGAATGCCCATGATCATGGACTGATTCATATATTATAGAATAGATTTGAATAATTCAAACAGAGATAGCATCAACTTGACAAAAGGAAGAGAACTAACCAAGAACTGGGATCTTACATGTTTGGAAGAAAATCCTTTTCCAACAAACAAGACAATTTCAAAACAAGTGAAGCAAATTATACGAACTGGCTATACAGAATTAGCGTAGAGCCATGACTTTAGACTGATGTAACATGGTGGAGAACAGAAACAGAGAAATGGGTAATTCACAACTACAACGAGAACACCTGTTACAGATTTTTTTATGAAAGGGTCTCATAGAATTAGCGTAGAGCCATAATTTTAAACCAATGTAACATTGTCTAGAACAGAATCAGACAAATGGGTAATTCACAATTAGAAACAGAGGACTTGAAATCCAATTTGGGCATTACCCCAAGAAAGTACCAACTTCTGGATTCATACTTATCTGAAAAGAAGACCCCTCTCAGATAACAATAAACTGAGAATCAATGAGCATGAAAAGCAGTGAATAAGCTTCAGTTACATGATCTGGACACTTGAGAACCAAAAACTTCCTTGCATTTCACAGCAACAAAGAAGATTCACAAAACCAGGAAGGATTGTAACTTTGTCAGGCTTCCCGATGAGCTTCTAGGCTTAGAAATGCTGAGAGAAGGAGCAGTTTTTAGAGCATGAATCTGCAAAATGCGAGTTTTCTGTGTTAGAGGAGATGAAACAAGTAAGCATAAATATAATTTTTTTTGTGCAATTAAGAACAAAAACTGTCATATAGTTGCAGTAAAAATGTAGTATCACTAAAATTTTATGATAAATTTGCAAAGAGACAAGGAAAAGCGTAATGGCAGTCAGAAAAAGATGCCCCATTTAATTAGAAAAGAAAGATGATCACCGACTCACCTTGTGCACATATGCATAGAATTCACTAACTGATAAGGTGAATTGGTGATGAAAGGTTAGAAAGGTTTGGTTGAATATATAGCCCACTATATGTCATTTTTATTTAAAATAATAAAATTATATTTTTAAACTCTTTAAAATTTATTTATTTTAAATTTTTAATCAACTCAATTGTTTTTTTATATAGTACATATTCAATTTTTTAATAAATCCATAACAAAAGCTGGGATCATGGATCATGCGACCTTACTGAAAAGCCTAACTTTCTGAAAAGATTCAAAAGCATAATTCAGGTTTTTTAAGGGGCTTCCACTTTCCTGTGCATAACTTAGCAGAATATGTAACGCAACCTTTAACGGGTGTAACTTCAGGCCAACACGCCTCCGATGAATGGGTTAGCTGATGCATATTTTATTTTTTATAAGATTTATCAATATAAAGAACCAATTTCATTTGTAATTTTTTATCTATTTTATCTTTTTTTTTTTTTTACCGACGCCTCTTATATATCATTATAAGAAGCCATTCAAAAACAAAAAACTTTTATAACGCAACTCAAATTTCTCAACTCAATCTGAGATTATGGGTCTAAGTTAAAAGAGCACAATAAATAAGAATTAAAATTATTCTTAAGAGACCCCTTTATCACATAATCCACGAATCTTTCATTAATTTAAGAGATAACTAGTATTTCACGAATCCAAATATTTGGCAAACCTCCCTTATGAAAAATGGGTTGAAATTTCAAAACAAATAATGGATTTACAGCCTCACCACTAAATCATTAGATTAAAATCATTTCAATTTTGAGTGGAGCAATTTAAAAAGTTTATGAAGGATATAAACATCATTACTATTCAAATGATGGGTGAAATGACTAGAACTCACGCCAGATTTTGACTAATTAATAGATGAGAATCATGAAATGACTGCCACCTAATGATAATTAACAGAGGTAAAATTCCAATCAATGTAATAGTTAAAAAGTAATCATTGTAATCATGTCCAAGATAATTCATCTTTTTTACTTTTCCAAACATTCTTCTAAAGTAACCCTCGACCCAATTGAAGACATGCTTCAGATTTATATTAAGCTTCCTTCTAATCACAGCCAAATTTCGATCATTTCAAGTCACATTTATCATTTGATTAAATCACATCAAACTAAATGAAAAGTGATTAAGGCCTCCAATAAGAGTTCTTTTGGCCCCATCTTCTTCTGTCATGAGGAGACTTCCCATCATACCAAAATTCCACTAATAGTGACTTCTGCCTGCCCCATTTACCACCATTACTACTCCTTTAGGACCCACAAGCAGCTTGCAATGAGGGCAAAAGCATTACAGAAATTAGAAAATATCAAATCTCTAAGAAAATATAATTTCAAAAGTAAGAAAAAAATCAAAATATTTCTCTCTTCCTATTTTTGACAACTTGATGTAAGCGCATAATTTGATTTGATTAAATTTTAAGTGAGTCTCGAGAAATCATCAATTCTGAATTCGTTGTAGAAATTTGTGTGAACTTTCAATCTAAACTCTTGAATCAAGAAAAAGTTCTAAGGACATGTCGTATATTAGTCAATCAGCTTAATTTTGGCAACAGTTTAGTACAAATTATTTTCTTTATTACATCCAACATGATCGTATTGGCTATCAACTAAAATGTATTCCACCCCTTTCAAACTAGTTTATTATTATACACATTATTTTTTAAGTACTGTGTATTTCTAAAATTTCTCAAATTGAATATCTGGACTAATTACGATAACCTGATAAAAATACTTTAAGACTTTAAGGTCTTTTGATACTCCTAAATGTGTTTTCTGCACACCCTAAGGATATCCTTATTTGTAAAATACTGTGTTTTAAATATTTAGGAGTATCAAAAGACCTTTAAGTCTTAAAGTATTTTTATCAGATTATCGTAACTAGTCCGGATATTTAATTTGAGAAATTTTGAAAATACACATTGTTCAAAAAATAACTTTAAAGTTTTAAAATAAATATTATTATTTAAAATCATTCGAATGAATAATTCGAACGAATGAGCCTCATTCATTCGAATGATTAGTTCATTCGAATTAATGGGCCCATTCATTCGAATGAATGACGGGGGTAAAATGGTAGTTTGCTATGAAAAATCAAATTCGGGTGTAGAGACAGAAAAATCGAGTGTGTGTAAGTGCTCCCTGCCTAAGCATTTCCCTTGGACCTATTTTGGTAAATTGAAATCTTTGAAAGTATTATTTTCTTTTTTTAAACTTACATTCAATCTTTTATAATATTCATTTGAAGCATCATTTATTCAATAATTTATTTTTAATCTAAAATACAAAGAGTTAAGATAATTTAGTGAGTCACGTTTTAACTAGTAATAATATCTTCCATGATAATCTATCTATTCATATATATATATTTTTTATTATTGAATTAGATCCACTCTATGGCATAGACGGTCAAAGTACCCACACTGTTTAGCCCAATAGTCCAATAAACCTATTTTTATTAGTTTTTTGAAAATAATATGGCTAATACAATTACTTATCAACTGTATAAGAATGATACCATACTTATCAATCAATACGATATGTATGGACCATTTTTTCAACCTCTTCCATCAAGCCCAAGTTATACTGGACTCAACCCACATGATTTATTAGAGGACTCTTTCTCACTATTTGGTTTTGTCCACATAGGTGTAGTTCAACCGGTTAATCTATTGTCTCAGGAATCGAGAGGTGTCAGATTTAATCTTCTATAGTCTAACTTGGTGTATACTAAGGACCGTATCATCTATAGAGATTTTATGCTAGGTTTCCTTTAATTTCCCACACATAAATTAAAAAAAATATATATATATTTAGATATTCAATAAGATCCCGCAACAAACCAGCTATCCTCTTATCACCTTATGGGAGGATGATATCTTCTAAGAATCAATCCTACCTATAAAGGGTTCAAAAGCATTATCTTTAGATTTGGACTGGGCTTCCACTTTCATGTGCACATCTACTAAGACTGCACGCACCCACCACTCCTAATCTCACTTCTCCCACTCTTAAAATTTACTTAAATAATAGTTATTTTTTTATAAGAATGAATTTAATTTATCATCTATAAAATAATTAAATAGTTATTCATTGACACTTTTTTTTTTTCGCAATTGTTTCAAAATAAATGGTCTATTATATTAATTCATTAAAAGATCATTTCTCTTTACATAAATCATTTAACAAAAAATGATTGAAGACATGTTAATATATTCAAATAAAGTGTTTCTAATAAATTCATTACTACTCTATTAATAGATCTCACATAAAAAATTATATAATATTGAACCTACCAATCCAAAGGGTGGCTATCCTAACACAGGAAAACTGTTTTAGGAGACACGAATTTTAGTGAAATTTTCATTTACCTCCATCCGTCCGTACGAAAAAATAAAAATAAATAAATCAAACATTCAGAAATCGGTTCACTTTCCAGTGAATCGGTGCACCGACTAGATCACTGAAAAACAGGAATTTAAGGAAAGTGATCTAGTCAGTGCACCGATTTCTTGAGATGTGAAAGTGGTAAATTGATTTCTGAATCTCTGATTTTTAAAATTTTTCGTACAAACAAATAGTGGCAAAGTGGAAAGTCCGAAAAATCCGTGTCTCATAAAAGGATGTTCCTGTGTTAGGATAGACACCCAGGCTGCGTTTGGATGGGGGGTAATTTTTATAGGGGTTACTCCTAAGTAGGCGTGACCCTTGAGTAGGGGTGACCCTTGAAGTGGGATTACCCTTATCTTGTTTGGTAATTGCAGTGGTAAAGTAAAACCTTACCCTAAGGGTAAAAAATCTTGTTTGGTAACTAAAAGCAAGGGTAACCTCATATATTAATATTTTTTTATTTTTTATTATAAAACATAATTATTAAATAATATTTATGAAGTAAATTCTAATAATATAACTTATAATAATATTATCTAATTTTTATAAATTATTTTTCATAATTATAATTTAAAATGAACACTTGCATTCTAATATTAAAAATATAAATAAAGATTTTTTTTGATATTACTATTTTAAATCCCAATAAATAAATAAAAAATATAAACATATCTCTTCATAAAAATTATAATTATTATTTTTTTATATTATATGAATTTAATAAAAATATTAATTCTCATAAAATTGTTAATATGTCAGTTTACCCCTATTCAAGGGTAACCCCTATAAAAATTTACCCCTCACCCAAATGCATCACTTTGAAAATGTTACAGAAATTTTATTTTTATATTATATAGATATAATAAAATTATTAATTCTCATAAAATTGTTAAGAGGGGAAAACCTACGATTCGATGGGTTCCTCCACCACCTGGATCGTGGAAGTTCAATGTGGATGGGGCATCCAAGGGTAAACCTGGGCCAGCTGGAATAGGGGGAGCCCTTAGGAATCATTTGGGATTTACTCGAATTGCTTTCTCAGAGCCAGTTGGGATCAAGGAGTCAAATGATGCGGAACTTCTTAGTATTAGGAGGGCCTTGTCCCTAGGGGTGACTATAAGGGGGGTAAGATTAATTATTGAAAGTGACTCTTCTAATGCTATCAAATGGGCTAAAGGTCTGAAGCGTCCCCCATGGAGACTACTTACCTTAGTGAGAGAGATAAAGGAGTTATTAGAGGATCTGGATGTATCTTTCTCTCAAATTAGCAGGTTAGCAAATGGGGTGGCGGATTTTCTGGCAAAAAATGGAGTAGATGGGACTATTTGCGGCACTTTCTTTGCCCCGGGCACCTAGCACATGTTGTAGTTTACTATGGTGTTATTTTATTTCCCTTTTCTCCTTCGTGTATCTGAGCTTTGGGTGGGGGGGTCTAATTCTCTTAGGCCATCTCCTCCTTTTGTAGTTTGTTGTTCTTCTCTTTATTAATAAAAATCTATTCTAAACTGTTTCAAAAAAACAAAAAAAAATAAAATTGTTAATATGTCAGTTTACTCCTACGTACAATTACCCCTACTCAAGGGTAACCCCTGTAAAAATTTACCGCTCACCCAAATGCATCACATTGAAAATGTTGCAGAAATTTTATTTTTATATTAATTATATAGATTTAATAAAATTATTAATTATCATAAAATTGTTAATATGTCAGTTTACCCCTACGTACAATTACCCCTGCTCAAGGGTAACCCCTGTAAAAATTTACCCCTCACCCAAATGCATCACATTGAAAATGTTGCAGAATTTTTTTTTTTATATTATATAGATTTAATAAAATTATTAATTCTCATAAAATTGTTAATATGTCAGTTTACCCCTACTTAAGGATAACCCCTGTAAAAATTTATCCCTCACCCAAATGTGTTACGTTGAAAATGTTGACACATTTTTAAAATAATCTTCTAATAGAATAAATTGTTAATTACCCTGAAAGAGATTATCATAAATCTCAAAATTTTCAGAGTTTTAAGATCCTATCGAAATTTCGACAGAAATAGAACATTTTGACAAATACGTTTCAGAAAATTATATAATATATAATTGAAAAATAGATGAAAGCACGGGATAAATAGGGGAAAGGTTTCTTTAAAAAATAAAAAACCACTATTATTATTTTAAATTTCAATAAATGAATAAAAAAATTCTTTATATTTCTTCATAAAAAAATATAATTTGTTGTTTGGTGATATGAAATTTATTAAATGGAAATAATAGAGTGCTTTTAAAAAAAATAAAAGCCAAGTACTCACCAAAATAAATAAATAAATAAAATGTAAAAAAAAAAATTCATGAGCAAAAGAGGGGATAGGAGGGGTATTCATTCTTTAATACCCCTTGTCTCATGGGGCCCTTGTTAGCGAACGGGGTTAAGAGGGGGTTACCCCCCTACCCCCCATCCAAACGCAGCCCCAATCCAAATATGAGTATTTGACCATCTTCTCTATGAATGACTAGTTAATCTAAATAAAATAAAATAATTGAATTAAAATTTCCTAACAAATGTCTATTCCTATTAAAGTAGCTAATGACGGCCCAGGCTTACCTTATTTTGATCGTCCTTGTACGACCCACATTTCTCCAATTATAATTTTGATGGGACAATGAATTTTGTCATCTTATGAGTGGGACCATGCGTGCTCATTCAAATAATGTGATGTAGTCTCGTTGGTACGTGACTTGACAATCCACTAGCCTTAACCATGCTCCGTGCTGAACCAAGTGGCCAGACCCTTTGGTCTATGGTGTGACATGCTCTGGACCACACATGTCGACGGGCACCACATGTGGCCAAGGAGATGTTTAGGCCACACCAACTTTTAGTCCTTTCAGATGAGGTGGCCCAATCATCCGCTGATTCCCCAAATCATCAGATGGGTACACTTGTTCATTGAATAAGAAGCAGGTACATTTGTGTAAATTTCTAATGCCATCTAGGAATCCAACTCAATTTAAAAAAAAATAAAAAATTAAATAGTGACGCCCTGTTCAGTTGGGGGTGTAATAAAAGTCTTATATCGCTCAAAGAGCTGACTTTGATAGTAGTTTTAAGAGTGTAAACCTCTTCTTCCAAGAAGATGTTTTTTTGATTTAGAAGTTGAGTTGAGTCCAAAGCAAAAATTGTATAAGTTCAAGTAGAGTTTAAAGTAAACAATATCTTGCTGGGCGAGTTAGATTGTCGTAAATGGTATCAGAGTGTAGGTTCAACTATCTGAGTGTGTGCCCCATATTGTAGCCGAATCGAAGATAGCTCTAGGTTTAAGAGGAGTGGATTGTGATTCCCCTACTCAGTTGAAGATGGAAAGCCTTTTGGGTCTGGAAGAAGCCTAAACCCTAAACTCTAAACCCCCTCTTTCAGCAAGAGGCCTTTTGGACCTGGAAGTTGAGCTGGATCCAAAATAAAATTGTATAGGTTCATATGGAGCCCAAAACAGACAATATCTTACTGGGGAGTCAGATCGTTACATTTTTTATTAAAAAAGTAAATCTCATTTTTTTAATTTTTTATAAAAGTTCAGGTCAAACTGCATCTATTTAATAAATTTGAATTTGATTGAGTCGAATCACCTTACAATCCAACTCAGCCTATTGCCCATCTGTATAGAGAAGAAACCCTTGGACTTAAAAGTCAAGGTGCTTGTCGGAGGGTGACTCATTTTGACGGGCCCATACCAGGCCCGGAGTCTGCTCGGGAACACTTTGTAAACGATCAATAATTTGGTCGTGCTATGGTACATTATACTAAAAACAATGGTATAAATGATCTATTTTATTGGTTCAGTGATTGAATGGCTAAAGATGTGATCTTACCTTGGACGCCCATTCTAACACTGACAAAATTTGTTAGTAGATACGAGATTGAATGAATTCCCATTTTATTCCTACCGGTGTACCGCTCATCAAGTAGTGGTCTACCGATAACACATTATATACATGCAGAGGTTGTGTTATCAATACACCACTACTTAATGAACGGTACACCGAAAAGAGTAAAATGAGAATTTACTTCATTCCATATCTTCTAAAAAATTTTACCCGTGTTACAATGGCTGGCCCTTACCTTTTATGGATACACAGTTCTTAAATTCCTGCTTAATCTTATAATGCCATTGAATCCCATTTACAATAGGTGATTCACAGCTGACATAGTTACCACTTACCAAGAGCTTTTGAGAGTTGTGTGCAATCATATTAGGCAGTTTATCTAATTCATAAGCTTATTATTATGAAAAATCAATTTTAATTCATTAAAATTTAAGGTTTCATTGGTTGCCATTTTCTTCACTACAGAGAATGTCCAACTCAATAAACAAATCTCGGCTGATATGATATCGGCGAAATCGATTGATAAAGGTGGTTTTAAAAAATATAGGAGAGAAATTTCTCGGCCGAAATATCGACCGATACCGAGATTTAAATCCTTGCTAGTTGGACTCCTCTAAATTGTTTTATAAAAAATCAAAATGAGAGATAATACATGTGTTGTAAAACAAACCACACAAATTAAATCACAAATTAAACATGCACAAAAAAACACAAAGAATACGTGTTCGGCAAAATCACCTACATCCACAAAACATGTATCATACTATTCCACTATGAAGAGAATACCGGACATATTATAAGAATTACTCAACCCTTTCCCTCCCTTCTCCAGAGTTTCTCCTTCCTCTAGTTTTTCTCCTCTCTTCTCACACCCCAAGAGAAAAAAATGCATCTGCTAGAAAACCCTAAAAGAGAAAGAATCCTTATATGTTTGTTTGGGCATCACAAGTTACAACTGGGTCTGGTGGACCTTACGAAAACACAGCCCAGACTCAAAAGACTTTTGAGTCAAAAAGCCCAACAACATGCTATAATATTAAATATTAAGTACCTAATCAATACGTAAATGAGTCAAAACTGATAAAATATGAAAAGTCAGGCCAAACGCAACATGACTCTTATGCTCCAGGCTGAATCCCACAAGGTTAAAATCAAAATAAATATATTTTGGTGTATGTAAGGTCCATTTCTTTTAATAAAACAATAATTTCTCACAAAAATCAAACTGAAGAAAAGAAATATTATTCTTTTGAACTTTGTCGTATCTTCTTTTGAGTGCTTTTGACCTTTAAAAAGAAAGGGTGAAGGAGTTGAGGATAAAAAGCATTCTTTTTAGAGTAAGTGATTTTAGATTCCTTGCCATTCCAAACTTTCTACCCCATCAATAAGACAAATTTAATTTGATAGTCAATGAATTCTGCTTAACAGCTAGTGATATTTTTAAATTGCACAGCATTGAAATGATTAAAAAAGTCATATGAACATAAGTAGAGCTTCAACATGTTAATATAATATTATTAGATATACATAAGAAATTGACATATTTCAATGGACTTTAGTTTTCATAAAGATTCATCACTTGAGGTAGAGAGTGAAATTCTGAGACAGCGTCACAAATGAAATTTAAACGAATTCTATTGTAAATTACTCTATTTTTAACTTTATTTATCTTTGATTTTCGTATTTTAGTTAAGTAACACTACCTTCAGAAACTTTCTCACATAGCTATTGTTTAAAAGCTCAAAACTGTATATGTCTAATAACGTGACTAAGTATAATCAAACAACTCATTAAAATTCAATGAAACTCAATTTGATGGCAATATTAAAGTAAATTAAGTCGAGTAAAATTGAATCATGACCATTGTCCAACTAGATTGAAATTGAAAATTAAAATATGAGAATATGTGAACTTATTGGACATTTGCACTTACCAACAAACATAGAGTAGGCAAAATAGGGGTTGATTGGATGGCAATGAGACGTAAGTTGCATGGAAAATGGTCTCACAGGCTTTAACCAGAGAAAGAGATTGTAGTGGAGCAGTTGATGACCAAGTTTCTTTCCCAATGGACTGGACAAAAACAACAGCTGAAGACATTGATAGCTGGATAGAGTTGTACTTCATTCATTGTTCTCACTTTGTATTATTGCAAGAGCCATCACATATGGTACTAACTTTCGGTGTGGTATTATCATTCACCCACCAAAAATATCTGCAACTAGGCCTTATCTTGGAGAATAAAATAATGGTCGACTGATTAAAACACTTACATGATACATTAATTAAAATATGTCTACTTTTGTTTTTTTTTCCCTTTAAATAATAAGCAATTCTCTTTGATTGGTTGGTGAAGTTTGTTCTGTTAGGAAAGTCTCATTAATGGACATTTTTCCTCTCTAAACAACCGGTTTTTTAAAGACGGATTATGCTTATGTGTTTCATATGATATCAGAGCAAAGGTACTAAAAAGATTAGTCGGGTTCATATCTCCAACCCTCTATAGAGGAAGAGAGTGAAGCGTCTCCAACCTTTGACACTGGGAGGGGGTGTTAAAACAGTCTCACATTATTAGTGGATCTTTAAGTTATGGAGTTTTTAATCACATGGTTTCCTCTTCTTAACAAGAGGTTTTTGAAGATGAGTTCTACTAATATATTTTACATGTTCAAATTTGTTGTTCGGCTCCATTAAACTATGATATCGATTTAGTTGAAACATATCGTATTGTCATTTGCATTTATTGTAAACATTGTTGTGCAAATAACCCATATTTTGCTCTTATTTTTTACATATCGATTTGCATTTTGCACTCTTTTTCACATAATATGTGTGTTTTCATTTTACTATGTAAACTACTCTCTACTTTATTAAAATAATGAGCTTTGTAAAATACAAATAGTGACGTAGCATATTTTGATTAGAAAGAAATTTTTTATACATTTAAAAGTATCACATTATCATATACCAATTGAATTTTTTTTTTGAATTTACGTGTGGAAAATCGTGGGATATCCAGCGTAAAACCCCCACGAGTGAGCCCACTACCCCTAAAGTACACTAAGGTTAGGCCATGAGAGCTCGAACCCGCAACCTCCAGTTCGTGAAACGGGAGGCAACCAATTAAACTACAATTGAATTTAAAAGAAGTTAAAAATAATACTCTAAGACATGCTGAAAAATCTTATAAACTATGACGTACAAGAAAATACCTTCTTTTTATAGGAAGATAACTTTGCGTAGATGCATCTAAAGAATCTAAATTTGCTCTATCTTAGAGTTTTGGATTGTATTGGGTTATTAAGAATCAATTTTTTTTGGAAATCAGGTTTCTTACGTTATCCTACGTATTTAATTTTATGACGCTTCAATTTAGAACCTGAAAGGTTGATTATTGGAACTTACATTGAAAAAATATAAGTAGAGGTCCGAACATAAATCTTATCAAATTGACTTTTAAAGTAACACAAAATCAAAATACATGTAAGAAAGAACCCCCAACTGTCCAAACTCTTTTAAGTATTCACGATAAGTTTGTTGGGTATAAACGAGTCCTACATCAGTGAGAAGGAGAGAAAAAAAAAGTTATATGAGGCTGGAGAACTCCACCTATCATGCTAATCTTTAAGGCTGGAAGCCCAGACCCAACAAGTGGTAACAGAGCCAGGGCCCAAGCCACCGATGGATCCCTTAGCTGGACGGGATGGCCAGCGATGTTTATCTGTCAGAAAGACTCATTCGAGAGCGGTGATTGTTGGGTACAAACGATTCCCACGCCGGTGAGAGGGAGAAGAAAAGAGGGAGTTATATGGGCCTGAGGAACTCCACCTATTACTAGTCTTTTGGGATGGAAGCCCAAACCCTACAAAGTTTAGCTATAAAAAATTTGGCCCAAAAATTGCATAATTTGATGGGCCTTGTACAAAATAATAATGTACAGGTCTAAAATATCATAATGTCCTTTGAATTACTGAATGCCCAAAAGAGTGAGCTATAGTATTGGAGATTAGTCGATATAATATTATTCCTCTATCATCTTAAAATAACTATCTTGATTAACTTTAAAAAAAAAAAATCCAACATTCCAACCATCTTCTTAGCACCTAAACTCGCTTCAAAACAAGAACAAAACTTCTTCCTAGTTACTATTTATAAGCATTGTTTTTTTATTCCTTGCCATGGCATGTGCTCTGGTTTCTTTCAATACCTAACTTCCATCACCATATGGCATTTATTCTTATTTTTAGTGCTCCATCTACTGTTAATCCTTACTTTGATGCTTCGGTTGGCCATTTAACTCCATTGTGGATTTTTTTTTAATGATGGTTAGGTTTTCATTCAAAAGCAAGGCCCAAATAATTATATAAGAAGTCTACAGTTCGAGCCACACAGAGAACATCAAACTCCATTCTGGGTCTTTAAACTTTTAACTTCACACTTGTATTCTAGTTATGAGCAACATCTACGTTTATTTTTTTTAAAATGATGGCTAGTAACAGGGGTTCAAAATTCAGTATCGGTCGATATTATTCTCTCTCCGATTTTTCTTTTTAAAAAAAAAAAAAGACGGCCGAGATATCGACCGATATGATACTGCCGAGATATCGGCCGATATTTGGACTCCTAGTTAGTAATTTCATTCAAAAGAATAGCCTAATTTAGCATCTATACTTTTGAACTAAAATATACCATCTGCATTACCAATGCAACTTGAGCCGGACCTAGCTCAAGTTGATATGGGCTCAAGTTGGAATCATTTTTTAATCCAAAATATCAATCTCGAGTTAGTATTGAGGCCAGATCAAGCCTTGTAGATGAAAGACCAAATTTGAATCGTAGGTTATAAAATCTGATTTTATTCATTTGACATTGAGCAAAATATAAAATTTAGGCAAAAAAAGCTTGAGCCTAATAAGCCTATATATATTTTGTGTTTGAAATCAAGCTCGGGCCCTACAGATACATTTTAGGTGGGCCTCGAGTTTAAATAATTCATATTTAACTCAAGTCTACGCTTGGGAGACCCTAAAGTCCAGCTTGACTAAAAAAGCTATCAAAAATAGATGAACGGTAATACCTACTATCGAGAGCAGGGTTACAAAAATCACCAGTTTCGAGATATCAGCGTCTCAATCGATATCTCGGTATCTCAGATCTCAGTCGATCTCTCTCTCTCTCTCTCTCTCTTAATTTTTTTTTGACAAATATCGGCCGTAAAAATGTGTATCGGCAAGATCTCGACCATATTGACAGATATCTCACCAGTACGGTTGATACTGTGCATATTGCGGGAGATATCTGTGTGTATCGGCCCGATTCGAGAGCATCTAGATAGAACCGTGATGGCCCTATCTAATTAGGATCTCATTATGGAACCCATCCAATTAGGACTTAGGACTTTCCATCATGGACCTATCTTTTTAGTTATGGCCCTAATAGTTTATCAACTTGGGCCCCAATAGTTTTTATAAATGTGTAGCCCTTACGCTTCTGCAATCTTATATGTTACCAATCTGCCACTACGATCCATCATGGGCCTCTTAACTTAGCAAAGTGGATCATAAACCTCATATAGATAGAAATTATGGGGCCCATCTACTAACAGGTTGTCCTATCTAGGGCCACTTTGTCACCTTCTTTTGTGTTAGCATACTGGGCCGGCTCTTATTGTTTTGATACTCGATGGTTAAATAGATGAAACTATACATAAGAGCTAGCTGTGTGGCCTGGCCCTACACTGGGCCCAATAATTAGGCCTGACAAAAAATAGGCTTTACCCAACCTAGTTTGGGCCAAGTTCGGATAGATTACATATCAAAACTCACATGAAAGTGTTTTAGGTGATTTTGGATCCCTGGTAGAGTAATTCCATGCAATTTGGGCCTCACTTCCACACCAAGTCATTAACAGGAATGGAAAAGTTGTAACATATTCTGATATAATAGAAATCAACTGTACCAAAAGTAATCACCCATCTAATTTAAAGTAATAATTATGAAACATTTTTAACAGTGATGGCCCAGTATCATCAGCTGAGATAGATGATATCCACCATTGACTTTGGATATAAAAAAACTGTCAAATCTTCTCGAGGGGTTGGCCTGACAACCAAGAATTTGTTTAAAAAAGAAAGGGTCTTGAGTTCGATTCATGCTCAACCCTAAAAGGTCACTCTCCCGTCGTTGCTTACTCAGTGTGTGTGGAATTGAAAAGTCTTCACATGCTCTAAGAATTAGTCAGGTAAAATTTCTTATGGGTGAGACATCTGGACACCTTGGTCATTAAAAAAAATCATCGAACTTCTCACCATTTATGTTAAATTTATGGCCTTTTTAGATTGAGAGAAAAAGAAAGAAGGAGCTTTTCTTTTAAGTAATCTTTTAGTTCTTTCAAGCAGGGAAACAAATTTCAGCTGATACGATATGTATAGGCTTAGATTTGAGATATCGATAGAAATCGGTTCTTCATCAATAAGTGCATCACCGGGATGTCTCTAATGAGTAAAAATCTTGATGTCTCCATCATTACTCTTTTCAAAATGCCATCCTCTATTTTTCAAGGAGTGGACTAAGTCCAACATATATATGATGCAACACAATTAGGGCCTCAAAATTGATACTAGGTTTGGTTCTAGATATGACAAAAACATTCCTTATAAGCGTCGATGATTCTGTATTATCAGACAAAATATTGGGTTAATGGTGAGCAAATCCATTAATGATAACAATGACAACAACAGTAATAAACACATGTGGAGCAAAAATCCAATAGCATTCTGGCTTGCAGGTAAAGGTATGGTGAAGCCTCACTTTCATGATTGACACCCACAACATTATGTTTACTTAGAACTTAGAACAACAAACAGTTAAGGTACACTGTTGGGTGGAATTATTATAAAAATCTATACAGTTCTACAAAATTCTAATTCCATTGGAAAATTCAGGGTATAAAGTAGATGCATGTGACATTTTAAGAGTAATCAGTCATTTGAAAGGAGTGAGCTCCTCAGAAGAGTGAGAAACGTATGAAGGTGTTCAGGTCTCTTAGAGCAGCTGATTAATCTTCAGAATATGTGAAAGACTCTTTACCCACATTAATTGGGTAACTCTAAAATGAGTGACCCTTTAGATTAGAGTGAGAATCGAACTCAAGACTCTCACTTCCTAATAGAGGTTCGTGATTGTTACTGCAACCCCTTTGAGTTGAGAAGTGCTTGTGTTTGCATGCCCTTAAATCCTCAAACGGCTTCATCACACCCAAAGTATTTCCTTCTTAACAATGAACCCTCAAAGAAGTGTCCAAAAAAAAAAATTCACTAGGGTGTGTAGGAGGCTCGAGAATAGCAAGCTTTAGGCGAAAACAGAGATTTTTGCTGAGCAATTAGATTGCCAAACGCACAGTTCCGGTCTCTTCTAGTTAAGGCATTTTGTGGTACCAATGAAGATTTTTAAAAACCTGTTTAGTAGTCTAAAATTCTTTGATTGATCGAAATCTTGTACAATTGCCATACAAAGTACCCAACACCTGAAAAAAAATTCACTAGCATGTGTCAGCTGGTGGTTTCTCCCCTCGGGAAAGGAAAGGTCACAAGTTTAAGTCCCAATGGCCTTTACCCGAAAGCATGGGCATCTATGGTGCTTCTACCCAAGAGTTTTTTTAACCAAATGGGTGTAGCTCTACCTCCCGCCTCAAGAAGCAGGAAGTCACGGATTCTAACCCCCACGGCCTAACTTTGGTGTGCCTTAAGGCTAGGGGTCCACCCGTAGGGGTTTTAATTTGAGTATCCCCCAATTTTCCACACATAAATTCAAAAAAAGTACCCAACACTGAATAAAAATTCAACAAATTCCACATAATTTCAATTTTTTCAAGGAATAACACACAGCCAAACGGACTTTGATGTGAGAGTTCATTGATAATATCTTGAATATTTTTTTGGGAAGTCCATGTTAGTGTACTCCTCTCCACTAAATTCAAACCCCCAGCAACACAGTTCACTGGAATTTCATCTCTTCAGATTTAAACACTTTGCCTGTGAACAGCTCCAAGGAGGACTGGGTTACCCATCTTGAACGGGGGAGACAGCACGCTTTATCATGTCATGGCTCACAGGATAGGGGAATTTTGGAATAAGATAGTTCAAGAGAAACTCTTCAATCTGATTATCATGACTTTGTAAAATAGACTATGAAAAATCAGTAATAAAATTTTCAATGTTTAAAATCAAAATGTTTTTATGATCAGATGAAGCTCAAATTTTACATAGTCAATGTTGATATCATTCTCCACTTATTCTATCAGAAAATATATAAGCCACTTCAATATTTTAAAAACAGCTTTTGTGGAGACTTGAGAAATCTCTCTAGAATTTTCCTTTGCCCATCTGATTAGAACACCCTTGTAACTGGGCCCTATTCTTTGCTGGAATTAGAATATCATAAAATCCTACATGATTTTGATGGGTAAGGATTGAGTCAACAATCATTTTGGTATGTTCAGCCCATTTAATTTTAATAAATAGTGAAAATGGAATAAAAGGGCTTTAAAAACAGTCAGAAAATTCACTAATTTTATTCTATTTCAGCTATTCTTGAAACCAAATATGACAAAAATCACATACCACCATCTACTACCAAAAGTTGATCAGCATCCCTTATTATTAAAATTTAATGTTTCAAAGCTAATATTCACTCTTATTTTCCTAAAAATATATCAAGGGAATCCTATGCCACAAGTTTGAATCGTAGGTTCAGAACAGGACCCTTTGGATTGGAACAGAAATCAAAATTGAAAATTTCTTTAAATAAACTTGTTTAGTAATTTATTCAACTGGAGAAAAATATTGGGATAAGAGATCCTTCAACTTTCTCGTCATCCAAAGAAAATTACCTACTTCAAAAGTAAAGAGGAAATAAAGTCAAAAAGGAGGAATGGAGAAAAAACACCGAAGTGAAAACTTTTAGAATTCCATGTCTTACCCTTTATCATCAATGATCTTCCGTAAAAACCGTAAACCCAATCTGGAAGAAGATAACCCACCACCCACAAACCAAAAGGCCCAAGTGAGAGGAATCCTTGCTCTTTTTCCTTTCTGATCTATGATCTTTTGCAAAACTACAAAACCATCTAAAAGATAAGAAAAGCCACAACCCCCAAAGCAAAAGGAAGAAACAAGAGTCCAAAGAAGAGATGGAAAAAGCTAAAAAAGAAAATTTCAGAGTTTTATCCCCAATCTGAAAGAAGAAGAAAAACCAAAACCCATAAAGCAAAATGAGGCAGTAGCAAGAGTCTTAAATAAAAAGCTAAAAATGAAAACTTAAGGAACCAGTTCTCTCCCTTTCTCATCAGTGACTTTTTAACATATAAAAATAAAAAAAAATAAAAACTATAACTACAAAGAATCTGAAAAAAAGGGAAGAGAATCCAAAACCCACAGCAAAATGAGGCAGCAACAGTATTAAAAAATTAAAAAGAGAAGCTAAAATGAAACTTCAGAATCTCATCTCTATACCTTTCTCATCAGCAACATTTCTGTAAAGAAACTACAAAACCAAACTAGAAGAAAACCCATAACCCAAAAAGAAAA